>PVHY01016849.1:0-32810 GCA_004024945.1 Uropsilus gracilis
GCATCTACCATATTCTTAATCATAAACTAAATTTGTGAATCACCAAATTATTGTTCATACAAACTTCATTCTACTAGCAATTATATTTTGTAGTTCATCAGAAACTGAGATAGTTTTGATATGGGGTGACTAGGCTGGATGGGCAGATAGGGCCCCTGGGAGTGATGTAGTTGAAAATTGTACTGGACACAATATTGTCCTGGTGGGCAGGGTCTGAGAGAAAGCCCCATAGGAAGAAACGAGAAGTGCAAAAGGACACAGAAAAAGGAGGAGGTCAGAAGTGGCCTAAGAAGAGAGAGGTGTGGGAGACATGAAAATGGCAGACCGATAAAGAGGAGCCAGTAGAAACCCCCCAGAAGAGTTAGTTGGTGGTGGTGAGGAACCTTGGAGCCTTGGTGGGAGAGTGGCCAGGAGAGGAGTCGACAGTGTGGAGTCAAATGGCAGAATGGCAGGCCAGGAGTGACCAGGGGCTGCTGAGGGCAGGCCTCGTGAATATCGCTAGATGCTGCTGAAGGCAGGCCTGGTAAAGGAAGTTCATGGAGCCACAGCAAGGTGATATGGAAAGCTGGTACCAGAGAAAGTCAGGGATTTGGAAAGCTGATTTTGCATCAGTAATTGTTGGAAAAGTTTGAAGAAACTTGGAGAAGCTGAGCAGCTGGAGAACACTGAGGAGAGAAGAAGCAAAGAGAAGACAGCAAAGAAAAACTGGACTTTCTTTTCCTCCATCAGGTTTGGAGGGGCAAAGGGGCACCATCTTGGACATGTGTGTATTAGGGACTTTCAAACTAAATGGTAATTGGGGTAAAATAACTGGTCACTTATGGCATTAAGGACTTTTTGTTTTCCTGGTTAATTGTTTTTTGCTAATAAAACCCTGTTATTTAAATTGCATTGAACTGGCAACTGCTATGCACGGGTGGTCATAATCTGAAAGAATCTGGTTGGCAGAAGCCACAATTTATCAGGATGGTTAACAAGTGTTAGTGAAGTGGGAAAGCCCCGGGGTACACAATAATGAAATAATGAAATATAAATATACATATATATGCAAATTGAAAAAAATTTAAATTAAATTAAAAAAAAAAAGGACAGGGTTATTAGGGAATGGAGAAAGAAAAAGAGAGCCATCTGCATAATGCCAGGCAGGCAGGAGAGCTGCATCTCCCCAGGGTACAAATTGTACTGATTCCTTTTTTTTCTTAATTAATTTATTTTTTTATATATGTGTTTCACAGCTTTGTATTCCCTGGGGACCACCTTCTCTCCCTGACCACTCCCTCCCATCTCCATTCCTCCTTATCCCCCCCACCCCCACATACTGATGATCCCTTTTATGGAATTTTTCTGTACATGTCTATGGCCTAAATTGTCAATTGGAATAAATTTTATAATAAAAATGTTAAATAGATAGATAAATAGATAAATAAATAAATAAATAAATGAATGAATAAATGAATAAATAAATAAAGTGCCGCTTTTTCCCTTTGGCTTGTTGTTTGGAGACTTCTAGCCAATTTTGACCTGATACCAGTTTCCAAATTCTTTTGGTAACTTAAAGATTTTGTCAAGTTTAAATAAAGTCTAATTTCTAATAAAATAGAAATTTTAAAAACTAAGAACATATTTTTATGGTTCTAAGTATTTTGGTCTGTAAATGAAGGTGTCAATTTTTGCCACTTTGAAATACATAATAAATATAAGCTTATATACAAAATACTGATGCATGATAGTTCACAATTACCTGTTTCATGGTTATCTCAGTGAAATAAAAGTTGTGGTTAAAAGTTATGACCAATTCATGTGAATGAATCTCTGGGAGAAATAATCACAGAAAATTAACTTTGCATGCAAGGTGCACAGGATGTACTTTTATTAAGGGAAAGGAAAATGTTTCCTTTGTCTTAAAGTAAAATGACAGGTTCTGATACCAGGCAGCAGCTAGCAATAGCTGTGGTGGTCTCAGTGAAGTAGTCCAATCAGTCAAGGGAGTGTGAGAAAGCTCCAATCACACTCTAGGGTGGGGCACCCTGAAGATGGATTTAAGCCAGGATCAGAGGGAGCTGAAAAGAAGAGGATCTCTAGTCTCTAAGAGAACTATTCCAGCCTCCTACTCAACTGTTCCAGCCCCAAGGGAGAAAAGAAGACTTCCATTCCTGGCCTCTGAAGAGGGAAAGAGGACCAGCAGCTGCATCCAGAAGTCAACCACCAACAAAGAGAAGCTGATGGCTTCACAGAGACTGGGAATCTGGTCCTGTACTGTCTTTCTGACATTGCCTGTTAGGAGCACAAAAGGGTCTGCTCCTGGTGTTTGTTAAGAGCTGTCTGTTGGTAGCGCATGCCTGGTGACCACTCTTGAGTATCACTGCTGTCCACCACTCTTGGCGATGGTGACCAACACACTGCTTGTCTGGTCAACACTGGCTGGGTGAGAATATAGCTGGTCCCTTGTGTCTATATTAAGTGCTTTGTTTTTCCCTTGTAAAATAAACCTAACAATTGTGTACATGGGTGGAAGAGACCACCGTGAGCTAACCTGACCTCTACTGGACACTTTGATTGGCTATAGCCATTAGTATTTGTATTTATCTCCCTGCTTAGTTTTGGTACCATTTGTTCCTATTTGTTAATAAAGAAGAGGATTGTATACAACAAAATCTGAATATAGAAAGTTGTAGAAGGTATAGAAAGTTGTAGAAGGCTCACAGGAAGAGAACTTTATTTGTCATCATTTATATGGCTTGTTTGCAAATTTTCTTTAAAAGAGCTTTAGTATCAAATACTATATTGATGCAAAATCAAGATTTTATTTTCTTTACTAAATGTTCTTGGATTATTTATCTGCTTCTTAAAAGTCTATTAAGGGGCTTTCTTTGCCTTCTGGAGAAATCTGCCTGGGAAGCAAAAATTCTGTGACTTACCAGAATATTTTCCTGTTTGTGTTCTTTTGTCCTTGATTACTTAATTGGACAAAGTCTTATTTTTGAAAGAGCTAAGATTCTTTATAACCATGTGCACGTCTATGTATTTTTTATTGTCAATTTGATTTTTCTTGATTATTTCATTTTGCATGTCACAGAAACAACCAAGTTTCCCTGTCTTTGCATCATTGTAATGAACTCATATCAGATCTTTCACTTCTGAAAATTATTAGTAGTAAGTTAAACAAGTCATTTTTAAGTCTTTTGTTATCTACAGATAATTTTTTGTTTTCCTCTGATGTTTCCCTGAGAGCATTTGCAAGTCATTTACAGACCAGAGTGCTTTGACTCTAATAAAGGAAAAAAGCTATGCCAAGAACTCTTGAGCACAAACTTCTGATGTCATTGCTTACACGACTTTGAGACCATACCACTGGGCTGAGTCAGAATTTTCAGCACTGTAATGAAGAAACTCATGTGTGCATGAGATTAACCCAAAATAAAGCAGAACAAAATGACAGAGAACTGGATCAACAGTTGAGGGGTGAGGATGATCTTGATTGATTGCTATTGATATAACAGTGTTCTAGTATATCAACATAAGGAACTCCTTTCTCTTTTCTCTGAAGATATCTCTAATCAACATTTAGAATACTATGCTTTCAGAAATGGAATTGAAACATGTATTGTTTTCTGATTTCTCCAGAATACTCTCATTGAGTATTTTAATTTAAATGGCGATATATTATTTGCAAGATTTAATAAGATTCAACTTCCTATTAAGAGTATATAACAGAAAACATAGGTTATATAACAAATGTTTTGTCCAGAATGTTATATTAGAGAATGAATTACATACAAGCAGTTGGTTTCAAAGAACTTAGATTGACTATGAATTCAGTGGTTAAAAAACATCCTTGTGAAACAGGTATGGCACCTGGCTTACAAGGTCCCCACATTTACAGGTGAATAAGAGATTCTCTTCTTGTTGGGTGCAGAAAACTTGAGTCATTTTATGGACCTCAAGAAAAGAGACCGTCTCCCAAATTACAGGTAATGCCAGTGAAATCTAATGATAAGTTTTAGTGTGACTTTTTGGTTTCACAAAGCTTTTATAGGGACCTTTTTAGATTTTTTATAAAAATTTTCAGCAAAGCAACACTAAGAGGCCCAATCATGAAATCATCATTCTTGCTGCACTAATATAAACACGATATTACCTAACAGAGACAGATTTGCTTCATGATAAAGAATAATATGTGTGTGTGGTTATCTTTGTTCAAAATGTGTGTGGGGGGGGCTAACTGTAGAGATAATTGTGTTAGTATATCATATTATGGCCCACTTCATTCTTTTTAAGCTAGGTTAGGACTTTTTTTAAGTGTGAGTAACAGATGGATATCAATCAATATTGAGAGGTACTAGATCACTAGATCCACAAATTGAGCATCATAGCTGGGGAACAAGGGGTGGTCACACATTTTAAGCAGACAATAGTGTCTTAACCCCATTTTATAGGCAAAGAAGGCAATAACATAAGAAAGATAAAGGACTTGCAAATTGACAGCACCAGTGGTAGGCAGAGTTCAGAATCCAGGTGCTAAATCTGCTCTCATGGAAAACAGTGCTCTTTCCAGCACAGACATGTTCAATCCTGGTCAGTGTTTGTAGATAGTTTGTAGAAAAACACTTTGTGATGTTCTAAGGAAAATGTACCCCAAAATGAAGAAGGAACAACAGTAGAATATCCAGCATCTTCTAGTCTATG
Organism: Uropsilus gracilis; assembly: GCA_004024945.1. NCBI lineage: Eukaryota > Metazoa > Chordata > Mammalia > Eulipotyphla > Talpidae > Uropsilus > Uropsilus gracilis. The sequence goes on from PVHY01016849.1 coordinate 4,687, forward strand.
GAAAGGAAGACATGTCCTCTCCATCCCTGAAAGAAGAATAAGCAAAGCCTGTTCATTCATCACTTGCTTTAGCAAAGAAGTCAACCTCTATCCCTTATATGTGTCAGAGATTCAAAAGCAGGCAGAGGAATTGGGAAAACTTTTTAGTGGAAGAAAAAGAAGACTTCAGGTAAACATAGGTTGGAGGCTATCAGCATGGGGGAGCTATAGGCAGGCTGACTAGAAGTAAGGTATCCAATGTGATTGGCTAGGGGGTTTATATTATCTTTTCCCTCTTGGAGACAATGAAAATTCCATTAGAAATGAACACAAAAATGAAGGCAGTTGTCAGTTATTAATTGAACTCTGGCTGTTTGTCACAGGAATTGTGACTTGGTTTCATGGGCTGATGAATTCACTCAACAATTCCTCAAAGCTATATTGGCTGTCTTGGCACTGAGCTTGCAAATGTTTCTGTCTAGAAACATTTTCCTTTCCATAGTTCCTAATTTCTTTCCACTGGTAAATTCTTACTTTCAATATCATTACTTCTGTGAGAACTTTCCTCACACCCCAGGCATGGGTTCCTCAAACTGCATTTGACCTCCTAAAGACTCCTCTTCCTCAGACTACCATGTTCTTCTAATCTAGGTTTTGCTCTATTTTACTTATTTTGGGCCCTTGCTTCTTTACACCAAATGAACATTACAGCCTAAAGGTCATCGTTAGAGCTTGATTTTTATTGTCTGTCCCATTCCTAACACAAAGAGCCCCTTACACATTTGGAGGTATGCACAGAGCAAAGGGTAACATGGGAGGAAACAGGTAATGCCAGGGCCATATCTAGAAAGAGAAGTGGGAGTTCTGGCAAGGAGTCAACAGGAAAGTCAGTCCTTGCAAAGCTATTAGCAGGAACAAAATATGGGGGAAGAGGGAAGTAGATATGGGTAGGGTGAGTTAGGCATGCAACTTGCATTGCCAAAGAATAAAAAACAAAGCAGAAGTGGGCAGAGACTTAAAGGAGCACATAAATATTTTGTTGATCACTTGTAACAGTTTAACTCCAAGCAAGTTATTTAGCCCCTCTATGCCTCAGTTTTCTCACTTGTAAACTGGATATCATAGGAGCCATCTTCAAGTAAAATTCTAACAAGGTTTAAGTTTGTTGTTAACATCTGTGGAATATTTAGTGAGAACTATGAAAGCATTTTCTATTTTTATATCATGCTAAAGACTTTATCTTACAGGTGAGATGAGGCTGATGCTTCTAAGCAGGGATGATATATTGGTTTGCTTTTGATTAAAAAGTTTTGTGGAGGCAGGGGTGGTGGGGCAGGGCCTGAAGTCAGAAAGGCAGTTGAGAAACCATTTCCTACAATAATCTCAAGAGCAATAAAGACAAATCTGAGCTGAGGAGGGTCACCAAGATTAAGCAGCTTTTAGCAAGAAAAATTAGCTAGACTTTTAGTGTCTGTCTAGAATTGGGTGAAGCAGGACTGAAAAACATGTAGAAGATTACTGATTTAGGGAATTTGGGAGGGTAAGATACAGAAAGACAAACACATGTGAAAATTTGTAGTGTGACAGACACAGAGGTAGACATCTGATATCAAAAGACACTGAGGCTCTCTGCAGGGCTACAGCAAGTGATTTGCCAGAGGAAACTTGAAACTCCCAATGCCCAATACACTTTCCCCCACATCCTGTACAATCCTAGAAATGGGACCTTTCAGGGTTAAGATATCTGCCTATCATATCACAGTTCTGAAACCGTAAACAGGATCAACAAGAAAAATTCAGGCAAAAAGGGAGGCTGCAGGGGAGACTTTTGAACTGCTAGAGTATTCCCAAACAAAAATGAGTGCCCAACCTTATGCCACCTCACACTAGCAGATAACTTTATCCATTTATTTTGATATAATCCATGTAATACAGACTAAGTACTTTGATTCTAACCCATTTCTATTGCTGAAGGTTACTCACATTTATTTCTTGAAATTTTAAAACGATCCTCACATTAATGTCTTACCTTTCTAAAATGCCATTAAGTATAAGAAATAAAAACTAAAACCCCATGCAATCATGTATTCAAGCTTTTAAAATATTTTTCCCCAACTGCATTTCAAGAAACTGATTTGATATCAAGCGAGTAACTCGCTTGATAAATATGTGCTGAATGAATGATTCAATGAAGCCCATAAGAAAACTGAATGAATCCTCAAAAATAAAATTCAAGGAAGAAACCAACATACTCCCTTCTCACAAGCCTATGCCCCCTTCCAAGCACCCTCAGACAGATCACAGAAAGAGGTGTTCTTCAAACTCACAGCTCTCATCATACTGGATGATAAAGTCAGCTCGGGCCTGATAGTGTTTTCACTTAACAGGATGCAGAGGGCTCCATATGAGTGAACTTTTTGGGGTAGGAAGATGGGCTTCTTGCAGGAAATTTCATCCAAAGTGAAGGAAACTACATAAAATACACAGAGGAAAACCTGGGCCAAACCCTCCATGAATTAAAATTCAGAAATTCATTTCAGGACACATCTATAGACAGCAAAAAAAATGAAGGAAAACATAAACAGCTGGGACTATATCAAACTAAAAAGCTTCTGTACAGCAAAAGAGACAACAACTAAAACAAAAGAAACCTAACTTCATGGGAGAAAATTTTTGCCCTCCATACAAGTTACAGGTCAAAAAGATTCACAAAGAATGTACAAAACTTAAGAAAAACAAGACCAAAAAAACACTCAAAAAATGGGGAGAACTAAAAAGACACTTCTCCAACACTTCTCCAACTACAAATGGCTAGGCTAATAGGTAGATGAAAAAAATGCTTAATATCACTAATAATCAGGAAAATGCAAATCAAAATCACACTGAGACACCATCTTACACCAGTAAGAATGGCCTATACAAAAAAAAAAAAAAGGGGCGGGGGCAACAAGTGCTGGCATGGGATGCGGAGAGAAAGGAACACTCTTACATTGTTGGTGAGAGTAAAAGCTGGTCCAGCCACTATGGAAACCTGTGTGGAGGGCCATCAAACTACTGAAAATGGAACTACCATTTTTTTTATTATTCAAAAAATTTATTTATATGCTTCATATCTTTGTATTCCCTGGGGTACACCCACTTACTCCCCTCCCTAACCCTTCCTCCTCATCCCCCCAGCCCCAGTTGTGTACTTTAGTTTTGTTGTTGGCTTGTTTTGAGTTTTTCACCTGACCTTTTGTTTGTTTTTCCTATGTTCCATATATTAGTGAAACCATTTGATTTCTGTCTTTTTCTTTTTGACTTGTTTCTGCTAATATGATTTCTTCTAGGCATATCCATGTTATCATAAATTCATCCAATTTGTCATTTTTAATTGATGAGTAATATTCCCTTGTGTACATATACCACATCTTTTTCATCCATTTGTCTGTTTTGGGACATTTGTATTGGTTGCATGTCTTTGCAATTACAAATAATGCTACAATAAGCATTCGAGTACAGGTGTCCCTTTGGATCAGTATTGAGGTATCTTTTGGGTAGATTCCCAGAAGAGCGATTGCTGGGTCAAATAGTAGTTTCATTTTCATTAGTTTGAGGGCCCTCCACACAGTTTTCCATAATGATTGGACCAGTTTACATTCTCACCAGCAGTGTAGGAATGTTCCCCTCTCTCCACATTCATGCTAGCACTTGTTGCCTGTTAATTTTTTTTTTTTTTTTTTTTGATGTGGGCCATTCTTACTGATGTAAGGTGGCATCTTATTGTGGTTTTGATTTGCATTTCCCTAATTGCTAATGATGTTGAGCATTATTTCATGTTTGTATTTTCTCTTTGAAGAAGTATCTTTTTAGTTCTTCTCCCCATTTTTTAACTGGGCTTCTTGATTTGTTTTTGCTAAGCTGTGAGAGTTCCTTGTGGACCTTTGTTATCAAACCATTATCACTTTTGTGGAGGGCAAAGATTTTCTCCCACTCGGTTTGGTTTCATTTTGTTTTGGTTGTTGTCTCTTTTGCTGTACAGAAGCTTTCAGTTTGATGTAGTCTGAGCTGTTTATGTTTTCCTTCATAATTTTTTGCTGTCTGTAGATGTGTCCTGAAATTGATTTCTGAATTTTAATTCATGGATGGTTTTGCCCAAGTTTTCCTCTATGTATTTTATGGTTTCAGGTCTTACAACCAAGTCTTTTATCCATTTTGAGTTGGTTTTTGTACATGGTGTGAGGGAGTTGTCTTGGTTCATTTTTTTGCATGTCTTGACCTAGTTTTCCCAGCACCATTTATTGAAGTCTATCATTGTTCCAATGTAAGTTTTTCACTACTTTGTCAAAGATTAGTTGACTATATATGTGTGGTTTTATTTTGGGGGCACTCAATTCTGTTCCATTAGTTTGATTGTTGTTGTACCAGTACCATGCTGTTTTAATTACTATAACTTTGTAGTATTAGAGAGATACAGCTACCCAAAATTGAACAAAGAAGAAATAAAGCATTGAAACCAATCATAAGCAGTGAAATTGAGGCAGTCATCAAAACTCTCTCTAAAAACAAGAGTCCAGGACCAGGCAACTTCACAAACAAATTCTACCAGACATTCCAAGATGAATTAACACCTGCATTACTAAAACTTCTCCCAAAAATTGAGAAAGAAGGAAAACTGTCAAAAATATTCTACAAAGCAAACATTACACTCATTCCAAAACCAAATAAAGACAGCACTAAGAATGAAAACTATAGACCAATTTCCCTAATGAACACAGAGGCAAAAAATCTTAAACAAAATCCTGGCAAATAGAATACAATGATGCATAAAAAGCATTATTCACTCTATGATCAAGTGGGATTTATCCCAGGGGCACAGGGATGATTCAACATCCAAAAACCAATTAACATAATTCACCAAATCAATAAGGAGAAAACCAAAAATCATATTGTCATATTAATAGATGCAGAGAAAGGATTTGATAAAGTCCAACACCCATCCATGATAAAAGCTCTTGAAAAATTGAGAATAAAAGGAACATACTTCAACATAATAAAATTCATCTATGACAAACCTACAGCAAACATCATCCTAAATGGGGAGAAACCCAAACCATTTCAACTAAGATCTGGAACCAGGCAAGAATGCCTACACTCCCCATTACTTTTTAACATTATACTGGAAGTTCTAGCTAGGGCAATAAGGCAAGAGAAAGACATAAAAGGGATACAAATAGGGAAAGAAGAATTGAAGCTATCATTATACACATGACATTATTCTCTATGCTGAGAGCCTAAAAAAATCCACAGAAAAACTACTTGAAACAATAAAACAGTTCAGTAAGGTAGCCAGCTACAAAATCAATACACCAAAGTCAGTAGCCTTCCTATACACAAAAATTCAAGCAGAGGAAGAAGAAATTTAAAAAACCATCCCATTTACCACTGTACCAAAAAAAACTTAAATACCTGGGAATAAACCTAACAAAACACATTAAAGAACTATACAAAGAAAACTTTAAAACACTGCTAAAAGACATAGAAGAAGACATAAGGAAATGTAAAGACATTCCATGCTCATGAATTGGAAGAATTAACATCATCAAAATGGTCATCCTACCAAAAGCAATCTACAGATTCAATGCAATCCCTCTAAAATTCCCAATGTCATTCTTCAAAGAGATAGAACAAAAGTTACTAAAATTCATATGGAATAACAAAAGACCTTGAATATCAAAAGGCCTCCTGATCAAAAAAAAAAAAGATAGAGAGAGAACAGAGGTATTATTATTCCAGGAACTACCATTTGACCCAGCAATCCCACTACTGGGAATCTACCCAAAGGTAACAAAAATACTAATTCACAAGAATACTTGTACTTGTATGTTTATTGCAGCACTATTTACAATTTCCAGGACATGGAAACAACCCAAATGCCCCAAAACTGATGATTGGCTGAAAAAGATGTGGTATATTTACACAATGGAATATTATTCATCAATTAAAGAAGACATATTTATGTCATTCACAGCAACATGCATGGAGCTAGAAGAAATCATGTTAATGGAAATAAGCTAAAAAGAAAAAGACAAATATGGGATGGCCTCACTTATATGAGGGATACAAGGAAAACAAAGAAACAAATGAACAAGAAAAATTTGAAATCTCCAACAGAACTGAAACAGCTCGAGTGTGGGAGGAGAGTAAAATCAGGGGAGAGGGAGAGCACAAGAGATTAAAATGTTTCATGGGTGATAAGGTGGTGGGAGAACCTTGGGGTAAACAATGACATGAAAAAATATGTATATATATGTGTATTTATATATATATAAATACACACACATATACATGTGCAATAAAATTTTAAAAAAACACAGTGAAAGAAACTGGCAAATGTAGTTAAGGAACTAGCCGTCAGTCCTTGATAATATTTATCAGGAAATTCACTTCCTGCTCTTAATCAAACCAGGATTCTCTTAAAGAGATGAGAATGTTTTGGGTATGTGTGGGACAGGGGGAAGGAAATGACAAAGAACAGTAATCAAAAGCTTGTCCAGTGTTTTTGCTCCATTGGTTCAATTTTGTTCCAGTTACAATTTCTGGGCAAGTTGGGGGAAGGCTGTGTGGCTGATAGGCATATGAACCTTAGAGATGCAAAGAACTGCTCAGAAAATGAGATACAATATTTCATTTTCAAAGGTTGACTTGATAAGAATCAAGCAAATAAGTAATTCTTAAGAAACCACAGTGCTCCAAGGAGATAAGATAAACTCAGAATAATCTGAAAGGTAACTATATGTGTTTTAGATGCAGTATTCACATGCCACTACTACCAAGAAAAGTCAGTTTGGAAAAATGTAATTTTAATTCTTCTCATTGCATTTTCAGAAAGTAAATATTAAAAAAGAAAATTTAGAGATAGGATAAATGTTGATGTTTATCATCAGAAATTAATATAACAACAATTTTCAGTGCCAGAGAGTCAGTGAATATAGCATTATGGAATAACAGATCTCATATATTGAAGGTTTCACTTGACCTAGTTCTAAGTCCCTGTTCTAAAGCTTCATGGATAGTAACAAATAATATTTTCACAGAACTTTATGAGAAAGATGAGAAAATGAGCTCTGAGTAGTATGTCATTTTTCCCAGGATAGAAGTAGCAGAACCAGTATCTGAACTGAAGTGCCTAACCTCTCACCAGTGCACTCAAGAGATACATGGCTAGCTACAAAAAGAATATTTTAAATTACAAAATAAATAAATGATAGAGCCACATCTGATATCAACTGAATTGTTGGTTCTGGTTTCTCTATAGCTGGATTTCACAAGTGAACAAATCCTAGAGGAGAAATGTTCTCAGAAACGGAGGAATCTCCTGAGATCAAGTGGATGGCTGCTAGGACCTCTTTGTATGTTGGCAGAACTTTGATTCAGAGACATAAATGCGCTGACTCTGGCTAATAGGTTATTTCAATTATCATACACACAAAAAAACACAAATGCAATTGAGGTTAAGGGATCATAGATAGTTCAAATTGGTTCAGAGATTGAAATGTGGCTATTGCCCCTAATATTTGGAAGGACTCACAATGTATAAAAAAATGCCAATAAGAAGAATATCCTGCACTTAGTCTGAATGGTAGTAAAGCTTATTTAACAACTGAGGATCAATATGCCAATTTAAGACACTTGTCTTCCAGGAGCATACAGAGAGTAAGTACTACAAGAAAAGCACTTGGTTAATTGCCGTAAAAATAAAAAATTCTTTTTCCCTGTCAAGCAGCTACAATATCTACAATATCTACTTCAGTGAATCAACTGTGGGTAGTTGAACAAAACTAGGGTTTGCTTTGCTTTGATTTTTTTTTTTTTGAGACTATGTCTCACTAGTTTTTTTGCCTGTGGAACCACAGGCTCATGTGCCCGGGGTACCAGAGACTCAAGCAATCCCCAGCCTCAGCTTCCCAGGTAGCTGGGATTATAGGTGCATGCCAACATGCCCAGCTATATTTTTTTAGAACTAAGTTTCACTACGTGGCCCCAGCGGGACTCAAACCACAATCCCTGGCCCCGGCTGCGGTTTCCTAGGCTGCTGCTTACAGGCATGTGCCACCATGCCCGGCCCCTAAATTAGTTTTTGAAGTATTTTCTTTAGGACCAAGGAAACCAACAACTTCTTTCAAGATGAGAGGATGGAATGTGAAGCCAGAGTTGCTCATATTAGGAAGACAGCCAGATACCATTATAAGTTAAACAAACCTTTGCTACTTCTGTGGTCCCATAGTAACCTTAACCTTGTCAAATTAATAAATTTTGCCTTTGTAGAGAAGTTAGGAGGAGAGAATGTTGGAGGTTTCCTTCATTCTATATTTCTTTACATTTGCTTCTGTTAAACCACTTGGTTTAACAGTCAAGACTAAAGTCATGATGTTCACCTTAAAGAAGGAACTCAGAGTATCAAGAATGTGATTTAACATTTAACATTTTTAAAATGACTGTCCTTTAAGTACTATTCTAGAGTTAATGAAACAAGCAAGTTAGAACCTGCTCCTAAGGCCTGAAATTGGCCAAAGAGAATAGATACAATGCAGAGACAGACTTTCAGAGAACTGTCCCCTCACTCTCTGTCTCACCTTGATTTACCCCCAGTCTTATTCACCAGCCTGGAAGCACAACTGTGTAACCAAAAGGCTAATGTGATGAGTCAGGAACACCCTCCAGAGAGAAAAAAATCAGTCACTTGAAACAAAGTCAAAGTGAAATTTACATTTATATTCTCAATCTCTCTCTCTCTCTCTCATCAAAGTAAAATAAAACCCACTAATTTCCTCTCTCGAATCTCCTTCTTCAAGTAATTTCATGGTGCTCTAGTCTAGGCTCAGTGAGTATAGGTGTTTTCCCAGAAACTACCTAATTAATGTCATTTCTTCAGGACTCCCAAATTCTAGGAGTTAATGCTACACTCTTAGGGTCCTAATGTGCCATAAAATCAACCCCAAACTTAGTTGACAAACAAACCCCATGGGACAATTTCCCAAAAGAAGAGTCTCCACTATGCCAGCCCTATTCCCTGTAGAAATGTGTATATGGAAACAAAAAGCAAATAAAGTTGAGTGTATTCTTTTATTATCTTACTTTGCCAAAATACTGATACCTCCAACCCAATTGTCCAGCATTTACCACTCCTTTAAACCATAAATGTATGCTAAGTTTAGAGCAGTTTCTCAACATTTTGGAGAGTAGTGGTAAAACTTTCCCTGCCTCTTAACAAAAAATCAGAGTTGTTTATGGTGGCACCTCTAGCACTGTCTTTTCCAAGATTCCCATCTTTCTCATCCTTAAAATCTCTGGCTCCCCCCACCCAATCTCCATTTTGGAAATTTTTACTATGAAAATCTTAGAAATATAGAAGTAGAGGATGGAATAATTAACTCATCTAATTTTGGCAATTGACATACATTGCCAATTTTGTTTTCTCTATAACCACATCTACTTCCCCAAACACCCTACGCCATAAATATTTGAAAGCAAACTCAAAATATATCATTGCATTGCATGTCATATCAATATTTTGTTTACAAATTTCTAAAAGTTAACTATCTTACAAAAAGATACCTTAGAAATATTATTTTTATCCTGCAAATAAAGACAGGCTAAATGTGACTTATATCTCAATAAAATGTAGAAGCAAACAACAAGGGAGGGTTGAAGAATTAATAGGAAATCTCATAAAATCATGAGTCAGGCCAGGGTCAGTCTACTGCAAACTCGTATCTTCTGTTGCTTGGAATTCTATACTTTTCCAGTCATATCTATTACCTCTCAGGCAATCCTTCTATCTCCCTAATGGCTCTGGGGAGCATGCCTTTGAAATCATGATTAAGGGGGAAACTCCCTAGGGGACATAATCTTTCTAAAGCCCTGGAGAAATATCTCACAGAAAATTGGGAAACTTCCCCAGAAGGATTTTTTCCTTTTTTTTTTTTTAAATGCTGAAAGTGGATTTTATTTTTAATTTTTTTGACTAAATAATTTATTTATATATAAATTTCACATCTTTGTGATCTACGGGGTTCACCCCTCTGCCCTCCCTGACCATTCCCATCCTGTCCTGCCCCCCACCCCAAGTTGTGTACCTTAATTTGGTTGTCAGCTTGTTTTGACTTTTCTTCATGTCTTTTTGTTTATCTTTCCCATCACCCATATAATACTGAAACCATTTGGTTTTTGTCTTTTTCTTTTTGACTTGTTTCTGCTAATATGATTTCTTCTAAGTCCATCCATGTTATCATAAAATCATTCATCATTTTTAATTGATGAATAATATTCCATTGTGTATATATACCACATTGTGTATATATACCACATCTTTTTCATCCAGTCATCTGTTTTGGACATTTCGGTTGCTTCCATATCCTTGCAATTATAAATCGTGCTGCAATAAACATCCGAGCACAGGTGTCCCTTTGCACAAGCATTGAGGTCTCCTTTGGGTAGATTCCCAAGAAAGCAATTGCTGGGTCAAATGATAGTTCCATTTTCATTAATTTGAGGGCCCTCCACACAGCTTTCCATAGAGGTTGGACCAGTTTACATCCCCACCAGCAGTGTAAGAATGTTCCTTTTTCTCCACATCCTCACTAGCACTCATTGCTGCCCATTTTTTGGATGTGGACCATTCTTACTGGTGTAAGGTGGTATCTCATTGTAGTTTTGATTTGCACTTCCCTGATTGCTAGTGATGTTGAACATTTCTTCTTGTGCCTTTTGGTCATTTGTATTTCCTCTTTGGACAAGTGTCCTTTTAATTCTTCTCCCCATCTTTTAACTGGGGTTTTCATTTTGTTTTTAAGTTGTGTGAGTTCTTTGTGTATCTTTGTTATCAGATCCTTATCACTTATATGGAGGGCAAAAATTTTTTCCCACTCAGTTGGATTTCTTTTTTGTTTTGGTTTGTCTCTTTTGCTGTACAGAAGTTTTTTAGTTTGATGTAGTCCTAGCTTTCCTTTATTTTTTCCTTCAAATGTTTTCCTTCATTTTTTTACCTGCTATAGATGTATCCAGAAATGAATTTCTGGATTGTAACTCATGGAGGATTTTGCCCATGTTTTCCTCTATGTATGTTATGGTTTCCGGTCTTACATCCAAGTCTTTTATCCATTTTCAGTGTATTTTAGTACATGGTGTGAGGGAGCTGTCTTGGTCCATTTTTTTTGTATGTTTTGGACCAGTTTTCCCAGCACCATTTACTGAAGAGGCTGTCCTTGTTCCAGAGTAAGTTTTTCACTCCTTTGTTGAAGATTAGTCAACTATATATGTATGGTTTTATTTCAGGGCACTCAATTCTGTTCCATTGATCTGATTGTCTGTTTTTGTACCAATACCAAGCTGTTTTAACTATTATGGCTTTGTAGTACAGCTTGAAGTCTGGAATTGTCGTACCTCTGTTCTCCTTTTTTCTGTTCAGGAGGTTTTTTGATATTTGAGGTCTTCTGTTATTCCATATGAATTTGTAATATTTGTTCTATCTATATCTTTAAAGAATGTCATTGAGATTTTTATAGGGATTGTATTGAATCTGTAGATTACTTGGTAGGATGGCCATTTTGATGATGTTAATTCTTTCAATCCATGAGCAGGGAGTGTCTTTCCATTTCCCAGAAAGATTTCTGTGCCCATGATTTTCTCCACATTTTACTCTAGTGAGGGTTCTAATATAGCATATGGATTTGGAGCCCAGTTTCTCAAAGCAATAGCTAATGACTAGGATTAAAAACCTTAAACAAATCTATAAGAAAAATATTCATGATACCATCACTGTAATTAGAAAAGAAATTACGAGGATGTGTCCTATCCATTTCCCCTTTGACCCAGGCACCCTTGGTCTCTCAGGTGCTGGAGAAGCATGGAGTATGGCAGGTCTCTTTCTCTGAGAACACACACACTCACATACAGACACATTAGATATTTTTTCAAATAAAGTTCACAAATTGTTCTTTCCTCCAATCTCAATCAACCTCCTTTCCTTGCTCCTGTGTTCCTGGTGGCAGTTGCTAAAGACTCCTGCTCCGGAAGTCTTTATACCCCTGAGGCCTGCCTCACAGTGATATATCCAAGTGGTTCCCATATTTCTTTTCCATTAAGTGGTTGAAAGGGCATGTTCTAGAACCAGACAATCTGACCTGGCCTTGCCACTTACTGATTCTGGGCAAGTTAAACTTTATGTTTCTCTGTTCATAGTTCACAGAACAGGGTAGGGACAGTCAGTCTAGCCAAGACTGCCTATAAACAAGTAACAACTGCGGGGAAAATGATTACCCGTAGAGCTCTCCAGACATTCACTAGCAATGCCCTGGCCTCTGGGATGGAATTCTGGCCTCTTGTCCTTACTGGAGATGAGGATAATGGGAGGGGTAGGGGAGGATGAAAAGTAGATAGTGATAGAATCTCTGTTGCCTCAGTTTGCCTGAGTAACCTGCGTGCCATTGAGGTGAACATTCCAAAGTCCAAGAAACAGTCTTGCACTTGCTTGGCACATGGGTTCCTTCCCAGAGCAGCTGCCTTGAGTTGCTGGCAGATTCCTAATGGAGCCTCACCCACCCTTTGTCTTCCATCAACTCCAGGTCCCAGCTTGGCTTGAGCCTTCAGCTATGCTTGGGGTCTGAGGTCTTGTTGGCACTGCCCTTGAAAATATAATATAAAAAATTAAAAGGAAAATATAAACACTAGAAGTCTTTCAACACAGGAGATGCCACTCCTCCCAATCCAGATGTATCCTTGAACTAACTCAGAAAGTTTCAGAAGAAACGATTGCTAAACTTCCAGCAATTCAGGGAACTAGTTGTTTGTCAATCACAGATGCTACTAAATTAAATTATATAAACATAACATAAAAGCTTATATTCAAAACAAAGGTAATATTCATAACACCCCACTTCCGTATCATTTAACTGTTATTATGCTTTTAAGGTAACTTACATAATCAAATACCATATAGTGATGTGCAACTGTTCATCTTTCTCCAACTCCGGCGTCAGTGACCTCACACTGGTGATGTGAAATCAGCCATACGAAACTAATCAAACATAGAAGGCATTATGAAAATTATCAAGCAAAATAAACCAGAGAGCAGTTACACTTATCAGCACTCATCTTCTCTATAATTCCAGATCCAAGGACATGTCCCCATCTCAGTCTGTTAAAGCCAGGCTTTCTGTTGACTCTGGAGAGCATTTGGAGCGTATTACATAGTATCACAGCTAAAATAATCCAGGAACACTTTACTTAATCTATTCTCAAATCTTAACCACCTTTCCCTAGGAGGCTTATAGGACAGACTGATTTACCATAATCTTTGCATTTCTAAATACCACTTTATTATCAACTAGACTTGTGCTAGGAAATTCTGACATAGACCTCCCTCCAAATTGTGTTTCAATGACCACTCCTCACGGTCCTTTTCTTTCTCATGTGTACACAACAGCTATAGCCATGAGCTATAGCCAGATCAAACCTCTCTCTAAACACCCCAATGCTGTGTGACTGACAAACCCAAAAGCTGGGCAAGACTGCCTGCTATTAGCTTGCATGTGGGTGGAATGAGCACCGTCATGTAATACCATGTGAAGCAGGGTACCTGTTCCTGGAACCTCTCTGGCCCAGGCCTAACAGGATGCATTGGAGAGCTGAGGTCCTGTTCCTGTCATTTTTTTAAGAAAAATAAGGAATCTGCTTTTTTAAAATAAATACTTCCATTTTAAATAAAAAAGATTTTTAAAATTTTCTTAAATTTTAACTATGTGAGGTAACAGATGTGCAGACTACCTTTTGCACCACATATTAAAACATGACATTGTCAGTTACTTCTCAATGTAGCTATAGGGGAAAAAAAAGGAAAAACAATTTTTTTTAAATAAACATTTCAAATCAAATGGGAACAAGAGCTATTTAGGTCCTAGGCAAGTTGTGGTGGAGCTGGTGCAATGCATCATACCTCCAAGGCCCACCTTTTCTCACCATGAACACTCATGTGCCTTGCCCACATCCCCCTTTGAGCACGGGGCAGCCACTGCCTCTGGTTTTCAAGGAAGGATCAGGGACAACTCAGAAATTCCAAATGTGGGGTTTTCTCTTCAGGGATACCTACCACCAAATAGATGAGAGTTGTTGATGAACTCATGTCCACCATTCCTGTGCTCTGATGCAACAATTCTGAGTCATGTGCTAAGTTATTCCTCAGGGATATCCTCTGAGAATAAAATCCAGTGACCCATAAGCTATGATTCCTTGGAGATACCTGTGAGAATAAAATTCAGTGACCCATAAACTACAGGGTTTGTCAATACTCTCTTCACTGGTCTTACATTTTCCACCATCCCACTCTACTTCCAGAGATCCTCTTCCAAGAGAGCTTTCTGCATCCAAGCGAACCCATTTGGATCAATGCTCTTATCTCTAGGGTTTTGTTGTTCCCTCTGTTCCAAATGCTCTTCACTTAACTCCCACCTGTTCAAGAATCTGCTTAAAGATCAATTCCTCCCAAGTCACCTCTGTGTCTCTCTTCAAAGATGCTTGAATTTCCTAATCAAGACACCTACATCTGTAAACTTCAAGGAATGTGAGGGAAAAAATGCAGTATTCTTGCATATTCACCTGCATTCCCAGTATTGAATACACAATGCCAGCCTAATTCGTGTATTAAAAAATATTTGGAGACTGAAATCAGAAAGTCAAAGTATTGAAATACAAAGAATTTTATACCCACTCAAGTTTAATAAAATCATTTGATCCTAATGACCCATCTCATTCTCATTTTATAAGTGAGGAAACTAAAGTTCGGAAATTAGACTTAGACCAGACTTAACCTCATAGGACACTGAACTGGATGCGGCTGCCTCACACTTTGAGGTTTCATGCCCAGTATTAAAGAGACTAAGTGGGTTGTAAATCAGTTTTTGATGTTAATAATTTTCCAACAGTGATTCTTCAGAACCCTGCATAGCTATCTTCAAGGGAAGGTTACAGGGAGAAAAGGTCACATACATGTAAATTAAATTTCAGAAGCTCTTTTCTAGTGTCTCAGGCTCATTTAAAGAACATAAACCTAAAGTCACAAGACTTAATATTTTTATTGTTTTGAGTTTCTGATTTTTATCTCTAAAAATTCAGTCTTTATATATTTTCACTTTTTTCTTATCACTTTCTGTTGCCTTCCTAAACACATGGAGAATGCCTAAGACTTTTCATTCTTATCCACTAATTCCATCATCAGTTTCATTTCTTAATCTGGCTTTTTCCTTTTTTAAGATAAAAAAATTTTAGGATTATTAAAACCTCTTATTGGAGTTTTAAGTTTGCAAGTTCCTCTAGTCATTAGGAGAGTTTAAAACATGGTCTTCATTAAAGCATCTCAATATATTTAGTTTAATAGCATTGAATATATTATGGACTTAGGGGTGAAATATATACATATGACAGAACAGAAAACAAAGAGCAAGAATTCAATTGTATGTGTCAATAAATATATCAAACAGAAATCATAATTTGCTGTGTACTTTCTCTTTTTCTAAGGAGAGTATTAAAAAGTTTGGGCTTGGATTAGACATCAATGACTGAATACAACTGCGCTTTTCAGTTTTATTATTATTAAATAGCCTACATGTTAAAACAAGGACCCAGATTTATATAGTTTTACAAATATTCTAAACCAACCATTTTAATTTTAGAAGCACCATGTGGATATAATCTTTGACATTTATTTTAAGAAAAGTGTAAACAATTTAAAACTACTTACTTAAGCACTATAAAGCTGGTTTTCTTCAAACTACTTAAACTTTCTATTTAACCTCAGAGTGACTATCCCCATTATAAAGACTACATTTGGTAGATGAAGCAAAGACTTGAATTCAGAAACCAAGGGAATTTCCTAGTCAGTTACTTCTCATTATTTCAACAAAGGACCACAGGTAGAGAGACCTTTTAAGATTTTGGTTATTTCAGTTCACGTGATAAACTACCTGAAAAACTCATTAACTGTTAACATTGAATCTTATGCCAGATTGAGTTAAGACAAGCAAGATTTAGCATTTTTATATGGAAAAGGCCTAAATTTATACTTTGTACTCATAACTGGGTTCCTGTAAGACTGATCTTGCAAAATCCTGTGCTTTCTACCTCACAGGACATGGAGATTCAAACAGCTAGGTACCTACTGAAACCTATTTGGCAAATCCCAGACCCCCAGACTTGTATGAGACATTCCCTCAAATTCTACTTTTAAGTTTCTTCCTAAATGGGGATATGGAAGGGGTTGGTCCATGTTTTCCTCTGTGAGGGGCTGCGCTCCATCTCATTTTAACAGTATTCCAGAGACCAAGACAAACTGGTACTCAAACCTGAAACTGTCTCTAACCTGGAACTAATTCTAAAATCAAGTTTTCCACACAGTAGGAAATCAAATGAATTTAAAATATTAACTCACTCCCTAATATACCAGATGTGATATCCACAGCTTGAATGAAAATGTACAGAGGTACATGTTTATATATAACAGTTTAGGGATAAGTGTCTTATATCCTAAGTTTAGTTTTAAAATGAAATACAACACAACATGAACACTACATGAGATCGATGAATTTTCAAATACTCTAGATAGTCAGCATCCTGGTAAACAATACAGTACCAGCTCTTTTTGTATATTCCTCTCGAATTTACTTGCTAAGGCAGTCTTTAGTATAGAGCACTTAAATGGTCTCTCAGAAGCAAGGGGGAATGATGTTCATTTTCTGACTCAAACTAGAAAGAAAGATAGGATTTAAGGCTCAAGAGGTACATTTTAAAAAATTATCTTTATTTAGGTTTCTGATTCAGCACATGTATCAAAGACTAATCAACAAAGTAAATAAAACATTAATTGGAAGTCTTACATCTCTCTAAACTCTGACCAAGAATGTCAAGATTGCCACTATTACCAGAACTCCAACCTAGTCAAGTTGTAGACAAGCTATCATGAACACACAGTGCACAGAGAGGCAAAGGCAAAAGAACATGCCCTACCGGGCTCTCCTCTCTTCCTTGGTGGTGTCTTTCCATTTGACAGTCCCCTTTTGCTTTCCATCTAAGTTCCAAATAAAAGTCCAAAGGCGGCTCTGGGTCAGCCTTGACCAAACTCTTCCAGAGGAATTCATTCTTAAACTGTTGTGCCTGCAACTTTGTTTTTGCCAGGATGAAGTTCAGATCGAGATGTACAATACAATCTAGATGACAGTGCAGACTAAGAACTAAAGTTGAGAAATAACCAGAGTTAAGGCATGAATGCACACACGCGCGCGCGCACACACACACAGCACCCACGCTATCAGGAACACAGGATTCCTTCAATTGCCTGACAAGAGGCAACCACAGCTTGGCAGTTAATCACAACTGCTGAGCATCTAGAAAATGCTCTCCATAATTTTCAGTTATCAGCTATGTGTGTATGTTTTATCAAAAAAGAGAAAACTAGAAAACAAAACCCTAAAAAACCTTTAATCTCTTACAATGGCTCTTGAGCATGGAACTTATGTAGCAGCGTCAACGGCTGGCTCTTTGATAATTTGGAAATAAAAGGTTGTTTTACTAGGTATTTCTTTGGTAGTCATCACTACAAAGTTTTCAGTGTTGGTTACCTATAAGACAAGTACTAGACAGAAGATCAAGTTACACAGAAATATTTGTGTAAAGATAAAAATATCAAGCTCTCAAAGCACAAGTTACTATGCCCTTTCCTGCCTTCTTGGGCACCCTCTACAAGCAAGGCTTGGTGCAGGCAAAGTTCTGACTTCTTAATACAGAGTGATACATAGTCTATATTCCTACACTTGAACAGTTAACAATTCACATTGTCAATTCTTTCTAGTCAATTCCTTGAGAAGCCAATTACAAAGGGACAGGAGCACTTGGTGTCAAAGCTACATTCTGGTCACACATTCATTCCACAGTTGGTCAGTGTCTCAGGAGCTCAGAATTTAAAACTCCTTTTAATCAACAGAGGAGCTTGTTAAATTAAATCTTAAATA
This sequence comes from Uropsilus gracilis, assembly GCA_004024945.1. Lineage (NCBI taxonomy): Eukaryota > Metazoa > Chordata > Mammalia > Eulipotyphla > Talpidae > Uropsilus > Uropsilus gracilis. The sequence continues at coordinate 22,704 of PVHY01016849.1, forward strand.
TTTCCAACATCTGCCAAATTTCTACCATTCTGTCTAGAAGGCCAGCATGCTTGATGAGAGAAAGCAGTTCAGAGCCCAGAGAGGTGTCAGGTATTAGGTAAGTTAATTTGGTTTTGTATAAAAGGCATGGTAATCTGGCAACAGAGTATTTATCCTATTAGCAGCACAGTGGTAGCCAAGGGTCTCTGTCAGCAAGACAGGAAAAAGCAGCAACCACTGCTCCCACCTGCCTTCTGGATGGCTACTGATTTTACAAAGGCCCTCTGGGCAAGTGGACAATGGAATGGCAGTAAACCATGTCAGCCCTCGCGAGAAGGACCCGAGGTTAAATCAGCTTCCATGGGGCAAGGAAGATCTTGCCTCCATGGGCTCAGGGTCAGTTATCTATGGGTTCCTGATGACTAAACAATTGCCAAGAAATTGCCCTGGTAGGTATTACCCAAGTGTGACAGGGTCCACACTGGGTCATAAAATACCATAAAAGGACATGAAACAGCATGAGTTTAAAACTGTAGTGTTTGTTCTATCAATTCCGAATGTTCACAGGGAGAGGCAACTAGATTAAGATTGAAAAGTGCAGTTTGAAGGAGCTGGGCATTGTTTTGAATGAAATGACTAGGAGAACCAGCACTACATTTGTCTGAATGTCAAGGACCTGTCACAAAAAAGGCATTTATTAGGAACTGTTTGCTCACTCCAAGTGCTTTTTTATTCACCATATGGCAATGTTTTGACTTTTGTGCTTTCAGGAGGTAACTAAATTGATAAGAAATGGAAGGAAGATTACATTATGAACTCTGCGTGCAAGACACTAACCCAACAGCTTTGAAGTATATAATCTCATAAAGAGTCTTGTAAACATATACCATATTTCTCCTATAAGAAAAACTGAGAACTGTACCATGAAGGCAAGTTTTGTTTGCCTACTCTCAGAATTCCTTGGAATGGCAATGTACCAGGAAGGAGCTGTTGGTGAATCCCCGGGTTTGATATGACCCCGATCGAATTAAAAACCTAAAGCCTCAATAATTAAATGTCAAACTTCTTCCCCATACTTGAGAACTATGATTATGTATATTACAGACATTATAAATAAAATTATAGAGATGTACGATTTCTTCCAAACAACTGAGGAGTAATGTTCTCAGTTTGGGGGTGGAAGCAGAAAGAGGTGAAAAATCCTATTGTTGCTTTTACTCTCAAATTCTTAAAATGCTAGTCAAACACTATTACCCAACGAGACGTTTTTCTTTCTGTAACTCTTAAATATGCATTCGAAGGCAAAAATGGAGGTTTCTATACTGTACAATATTAAATATCTACAATGTCATGGTTCTTTATTTTTAGGAGTGTGTTCAATAAAGAGCTAGCTATTAGAGATGGTTGTCACAAAACATGGACTCTTAAAAATTACGGATAAATTAATTTTCAGTTCTGATTATATCCAACAGATACACATTCTCATCATAAAATATACATTCTCTAGTAAGTTATTTTCATCCACAGCATATATAAATATGCAAACACAGGTGGTAAAAATCACTTTACTACCAAAGTACAAAACAGTAACTGTTGAAAAGCAAAAATAAAGATGTGGCAAGTATTAAGAAATGAGTGACTCACAGTGTTCCACCTCAAAGTGAAACCAAACAATTTATTTGTGCTAAACAAATGGGAATAATGTATTCAGAATATACTTCTTTGTACACTGCACTTGCTTATATGGGTGAAATAAGCAGTCATCAATGCTAATGTGCTACTTTCCTCTACACCTGTTTTCTTTTCTGTCAAGCAATAAAGTATCTAGGCCATTAAGTCCAGATATTCCTATAATGTTCATTTCAAATAGTATTTTCTAATAGTATTCTGCACCTTTAAAATATTTGTTCAAATTCTATTTCAGGGGAACACAAATAAAGAATGGAAAGGGAAAAATAGTTGTTTAGTTACAATCACATCGCCTTCTGCAGCAGAAATCAAATAGCACATTCTAATCAGCCATCGCAACCACTGGTGGGTAGGACAACATTTATCGACTCATGTCAGAGGCAGGGCAGTTTGGGTAGATTAACATTACAGATAATGAAAGAATCACACCATAATATACAATAATTATCCATCTTGTGTTTGGTACAGTCATGTGATCCACTACTTAGGCTATCTGTTTTACCAGAGACAAGGATGTTGACATATCCTGAAAATAACCTATAAAAAGTGTATCCATAGAAAGCTCTATTAAACAGTATATTGAGTTGGGCACTAATCCATCTAACTTTCCACTCTACACCAAAAGCTAGATTTTTTCAAAGGTCTGAATTGTAGTGCTGAATTACTGGTATGTCTGGTAAACACCATGGGGATGGGTAATAACAGCTCAGGAATTTTCTGCAAATTCATGAAAAAAAAATATAAAAAAGATATCCCTTTTATTTTACAAACCTAAAAGCCAGGAAAATGAAGCTCTGGGGCCAAGCAAAATTGCACACTGCTGCTGAATTACCAAATATTGAATAGCAAATGTTCCAGCCAGGGAATGGATGTACATGTAGATTCAAGTAAAACACTGATGGAAAAAGTCGTCTGTTTAGTGTTGTAGACCTACAACACTGGCTGCATTTCCGACAAACATTTACAACACAATAGTGAAGCCTAGATAACCTCAGTGCAAATAAGTCAGATCCAAATATGCCAGGGGAGGAAGCCTTTGGCATTGAGTAGATGGCTCCACTGTATGAGTCCCAACATGAGATTCATGAGATTCAGACTAAGCACATGCATTAAGGCTGGGAGGATGGATGCACCGAGTGTTGGGAAGGGGTGGGTTGCGAGGTGGCTGCCGATGGGACTGTGGGCTGCATGGGTGGTGGAGGCGGAGGTGGAGGTGGCTGGACTGGGGTCTGTGTGTTGGGAGACGGTGGCGGTGTGGGCCGTTTGAATTTGTCAGGACTGTTGCTTCTCCGTGGTGAAGGCCTCTGTGGAGACAAAAGGACCAGTGACTAATCTAGGTAGACAGTTTGTTTATTTTTAAATAGTTATATATATATATATATATATTATATATCTCACAATCCCCCCCCCCCAGGGTTCACCCACCACCTCCCCTTCCTGACCTCTCCCTCCCAAACCCCCCCTCACCCAAGTTGTATACTTTAGCTTGGTTGTTAGCTTGTTTGGACTTTTTTCCCTAGCCTTCCCTAGCCTTTTGCTTGTCTTCCCTATATCCTATATATTAGTGAAAATATTTGGTTTCTGTCTTTTCTTTCTAACTTGTTTCTGCTAATATGATTTCTTCTAGGTACATTCATGTTACCATAAATTTGTCATTTTTAATTAATGAGTAATATTCCATTATGTATATGTATCACATCTTTTTCATCTGTCTTGAGACATTTGGGTTGTTTCTATGTCCTTGCAATTACGAATAGGGACAGCTCATTTCTTAAGTAAACAACAGAACTGGGGCAAGATGCTAGGGAAGGGAATAGGCGAGAGATGAGGGAGAAATCAGGGAAGGAAGGTGCACAAGAAAATCAAGATGAGGGTGCAATGGTGATAAAGTGGAAGGAAAACCCTGGGGAATGCAATGATGTAATATAATTATATATACATATACACACATACATAAATGTGTAAACAATTTAATAACTTAAAAAAAGACAGCTCAATTTTCATACCATCTCACTCAGCTGAAGGAAAGTGAGAAGCTGACCAAAGGTTACGCAAAATTAGTATGAAGCTTGCACTGAGCAAACAGATTGGACTTCAATCCTTCAATGAAGACAGTCCTAACACTAAAAGTTGGATGTCTGAGCTCCCACTTTCCTGTCATATGATGATCTTTCCTGTCAATGATATGTCCCCAGTTCCTTCTACAAACTAAACCAAGTTTTTAATATTCCAAAAGTCACAGCTAACCAAAAATATTTCTACTTTAACATAAAGCCTGTCAAACCTGCAAAAATATTCAAGAAAGCACAACATGCTTTCATAGGCTATTTTTAAGATTTACTTTATTTGGATTATCTTCAGTTCTCTCCTACTTTAATCCCCTGCTATATTTCCAATCACTCTGTTAACCAACCAAATAAACAGGCCAAAACAAACTCCTGAGAGGACTGAGATGATGATGCACCTAAGGTTCCTTTTACTTCCAGGAGAAAAGTCCAAATAAACTAGAAAGAGGGCTAATTTCAGGAAGAATACTGAGGACTGAGGATAAGTACTGAAAATAAAAACCTTAGATATTAAGGCAACCACTATAATTTGCTATGGCTAGGAGCTGGCCAGAGTTTAATCAAAGCGCTGGCCAGAGTCCAAATTACATTTCATAGAGGGCAATTTTTCACAGGAAGTGAAGTTGGAAACTTCACCACCTAAGAAGGATTTCAGTTTCAACCCCCAGTACTCAGTAGCAAACCACTGGGAAGTCTCTACAGCTTTAAGGTGAACTGACAGGGGTGGTAAACTCCTGCTAGCATTGGCGTTTAAGGGCATCAACCTGGTCCTGGGGTGGACCAGCTGCTACCACCACAGAGAGTAAAGAGCAGCTTCCTGCCCCATGCATACTTACTGTGATCCCATGGGATGCTCCCATATGCTGCACATGAAGACCAGGGGAATTGTAATAAGACATTCCGGCTCTAGTCAGTGAAGTTGGTGGCGTGAAACCAACTGTATGACCAGTATATGACAGGCCTGAAACACAACAACAACTGGTAAGCATTATTTCAAACTCAATCAATCATTTGTATATTCAACCACCTACAAGGGTTTCAAATGCAATTCTCAGTCACCCACAAAGATGAAAACAGATGAGAAGATGGGTGGGTTCATCAAGCAGTCTGCTGGCTAAAAAGGGATCTAAAGTCAAGGTCTGGACCAAACCCAAACCACAGAGTTCAGAAATAAGACCAGCATAAATGGTTGAATGATCAACAAGGATGCCGTGAAGACTTAAGGGGAAAGGACAGTCTCTTACACAAGTGATGCCGGAAAATAGATACCCACTTGCAGTAGAATGGGTCTGGATCTTATACCATACAAAAAGTGACTAAAAATAGGTCAAAGATGTCAATATAAGATCTGAAACTATAAAATTCCTAGAGGAAAAAAAAAAACATGATCACCAGGGGAAAAAATTATGTTTTGTTTTGGCAATGATCCCTAAGACATTTTCCAAAAAAACAAAGGCAACAAAGGTAGAAATAAGTACGTGGTATTACATCAAAACGAAACCATTTCATCCACAGAACAAAATGTTAACCCTACAGAATACAAAAAATTTGCAAACCATTTGTAAGAGGTTAGTACTCAAATATACAGAACTCTTACAATTCAGCAGTCAATAAATAACTGAAAAGACAACAGAGGACTTTTTTAAAAAGACATTCAGGTGGTCAACAGATATAGCAGAAAAAGCTCAATAACTCTGAGAGAAATGCAAATCAAAGTCACAATGAAACAGCACTTGACATCTATGTTAGGATGGCTAGATTTAAAAGCTGAAAATGTGTAAGTGTTGGGAAGGATATTAAGAAAAGGGATCTGTTGTACACTGTTGGTAGAAACAGGTGTACAAAATATAGAGGGGCCTCATGAAATTGATAGAGGTGCCATGTCCTGAAATCCCATTTCTGAGCATTTATCCAAAAGCATTGAAATCTGGGTCTTTTTAACCTCAAGAAGGAAATTCTATCATATCTGACTGCATGGATCAACCCAGGAAGGACATTGTGCTAATTAATAAAAGCAAGTCACAAAAGAATAAACAGTGCACAAACCCACTTACACAAAGAATCTAAAATTCATAGGAGTAGAGAGCAGAATAGTGGCTACCGAGGCTAGGGACAGAAACAAACGGAAATTATTCAATGCGCAAGTTTCCATTACACTAACTGAGAAAGTTCTAGAGATCTGCTGTATATAACACTGTGCCTACAGACAAAAATACTGAATTGTTGAAATAAAATTTGTTAAGAGGGTGTGGCATGGTGGGGCATGCCCCTGTAGGTGGCAGCCTAGGAAGCCAAGGCCAGGGCCAGGGATTGCGGTTCGAGTCCCACTGGGCAGACATAGGGAGACCTAGTCACCAAAAAAAAGCTGGGCGTGGTGGTGCGTGCCTGTCATCCCAGCTACCTGGGAAGCTGAGGCTGGGGATTGCTTGAGTCCGTGGTACCCCAGGCAACATGAGCCTGCGGTTTCACGGGCAAAAATAGTGAGATTGAGTCTTAAAAAAAAAAAAAAAATTGTTAAGAGGGTACATTCTCATGTTATGTGCTTTTATTTAAAGAAAAAAAAAAAGGTGAAGCTCTGCCAAGAATTCAACTGAGGTGCAAGCAAAAAGATAAGAGATAAAAATAATAAAACTGGAGAAAATATAGTTAAGTAATGAAATACTGTGTGCGCATGCGAATGTGCATGTAGCAGTCACAAAAACAAACAAAATTGCCACTTCATATTTCAGGCTATCCAATTAAAAAAAATCCAACAGCCCACTCTTATTCTGCAGTCTTCATTTAAGACTCCAGAATCATCCTTAAAGTCTTAAAAAAGTATGTGATCCCAGTCTTTGCTCTAATGGGGTCTGCACTGCTGCATTTTTCAAACATTCCGAAAGTGATCAACACCCATGTGGAACCCAAGCAGTCCGGACCTGGCAGTTAAATGCTGACTGGTCCAGGGCATCACTTATTTGTCACTGCAGGGATGTGATGCTATACTGACTTCCCAGCATCTACCAGGGTAATTTCTAAATTAATGAATGGAATGAAAGTGGAGACAAAGGAAACAAGGAATATACCATCAATTTTTGTACCTAACATTGGCTGCTGGGTGCCAGGAAACATAGCTTCCCTTATCTCTTTTCTAAGTTACATAAAATCAAGAGTCTGTTAAGGACACTTCTAAACCATCTTTTGATGTCCACAATTGAGAGTCAGCGAGCCTACCTTTAATGTTGTCCTGTGGCAAAACTCTTTCAGGCCCTTAACAGTTCATGCTAGGGATTTATTTCTTGGTTTGATTATACATACTAGTGTTGCATTCCATTTCTAATTGGCAATCTTTAGTTTATATTTACAAAGGAGTTTGTCCTAAAGTGCAGTTCTTGGGGAGCTAAATGGTTATTTACTGTGTTGTCTCACAAGGACTTCAATCATCTGGGAAAGAAGAGCTTTTCTTTTAAAAGCCAGTGCAAACACAACCCTACAAAAATGACAAAATTTAAGCGAGAGGTTATAAAAGTAGGGGCCTTAGCCCCAGACAGAAAAGTCCAGGCAGCTCATTTAAAAACAAAACAAAACAAAACTCCTCTGACAATTGTATAGGGTTTCTGTATCTGGCTCCAAATTCTCTCTGATGCTGTAGGTCAATCAGTGTCCTTCAATACGGAGTATGAAAGTCCTTACCCAAGCACAAATCAATGAATCAGAATCTTGAGAAAGCAAGGCCCTAGAAAAATCTGTGAACAGAATCACAAAGACCTTGTCTCTCTTAATTCTGACCTCCACCTCTCAGCTTATACAGTGTCCTCTGCCTGGGAAACTTTCTCATTACCACAGGACTCTTCCATTTTTCCATTCTCCCATGTCAACAGGATCATACTCTGCCTGTAGAAAGGTAAAGAGTCCAAAGCAAATTGCCACATTACCCCAGACCTGCACTTGGCACTGAGAGACAATGGACTTTAAATCCCTCAATTGTTAAATGACACACTTGCAGTGACCTCACAAGGCTGCTTGAGGATGAAATGAATTAATATCAATATGTCCTCTGAATGTCTGCTACAAAGTAAGAGCTTAATAAGTTCCAGCTCTGCTAACCTATCTTTGAAGGGTCACCATTCTCAAAGTCTAAGTTGGGAGTTATATCTTTGAGCCTCCCTTTAGACAATTTAGTTTCTTAAAATTATACTTTTCACTTTTCAATCACATGATTAATTTGGCAAAAACACTACAGGGTTAACATGTACCATTCATTTAGCTACCCTCAATGATGTCTTACATTATACCACAGTTATGTAAAAACCAGGAAATTGAACTCGGTAAGTTTCATTACCACAAGGAAAAATTCCCTTCTTTCAATCCCTTTGAAGTTATACTTTTCCTTCAACCCTTACCTTTGTTAATGACAGATGCATTTCCCATCGTAATTTTCTCATTGGGAATGCTATGTAAATTGAATCATGTAGTATTTAACCCTTTGAGATTAGGTCTTTTAATTCATCAAAACACATCTGTAATTCACTCAAATTATCACATGCATCAATAGTCAATTTCTTTTTATGGTGAATAGTATTTCACTGAGTGGATATTCTACCATTTACTTGCCTTTTTTTTTTATCTCAAAGAGATGAGGTCTCCCTATGTTCCCCAGGGTAGTCCCAATTCCGCAGACTCAAGTGATCCTCAGGCTTCAGTCTCCCAGGTAGCTGGGATTAAAGGTGCTTGCCAACGCGCCTGACTGCTTTTTTTGAGACCAGGTCTCATTATGTTGCCTGGGGTAGTCTCAAACCCATGAACTCAAGTGATCCCTGGCCTCTTGCCTCCCAGCGCTTGGATGAGGCATGAGCCACAGCACCTGGCTCATTTACTTGCCTTTTTAAGGAACACAAAATATATAAAATCCATTACACTTTATCTAGTACTAAGAACTTTTTCTTCTATTTCCTCCCATTTTTCTCAGGTTCTTTGTTGATTATAAACTCTCAGAGACCCATAACCATGCTTTACTAATCTTTGTTTTCCTTAAGTTGTAATCATCTTTATTTTTCCTTAAGTTCTAATCATTATACATCAGATCCTCTATCCCAGGAATATAATAGGTGATAAGAATCTGAAAAACTATGCTGAAAATGCCAAATGCAAAACTCCATTCTTCTACACAGATGTGACTTTATGCAGCTATTGAAAAATTTTCTCTTGCTTGGATATAGAAATGCATTAATTAAAATGAATGCTTAAGATTTTATTTACTATCCACAAACTTAAGACTGCACCTTAAAGGATAAACTGGAAATCATGGCATATTAAGTAAAATAAAACAAGATACAAAGGCATTTAATCCATTTGAAATCCACTCCAAAGAAAGAAAGAGGAAGCAACTTGATACATTAAAATATTATCACCTTAAACAAGGATTTTGAATACTTTTGTTTCTGGCTTTTTTGACTACCCCAAATTTTAATGTATTTTTGCTAAGAAAGTGGAGACCAAATGGTGTCAGAGGACATTCCCTACTTCTCTCCTAGAAGAATAACTGGAACGTTATCAAGGAAGTGTAGTAAAACTAGAGGTTCCTGTGATTTGGGGCAAACTGGAAGACCTCTTGGACATCAGAGACCAGCAAGAGCTGTACAAGAAAGGACAATGAAGTTTCAACTCTAGTCAACAGAAGGTTGGTAGAAAGAGGTGAACGGAGGCTGGAATCTGGAATCTGTGTTCGGAATCTGTGTCTGTGGTCTGGAATCTGCCGTGCAAACCTCTGGGAGTTCCTACTTGGCAGTGGTCTTGGGGAGGAGGGATGAGCTGAGGCACAAACATCACTGAGGGGAAATATGTATAGAGATGGGATATGCCCAGCTTGTGAATCCCCAGTGTAAAGTGCCAAGGGCAGCGATAGCATTGTGTGTCTATCAAATCTTCTATCTCTTGGGACTGATACTGACCTCATGAAGTGTGGTGACAGCTTGCAGACTACAAAGACAGGTCTAAGAGTCATATAAAGGAGGGCTATTAGTGGTGCCACAAACATCAGCCAGCCCCACTCCCTCAATGACTCTCACTGGACCCCTCAGATATATATACTTCCCATCCCTTTTCTGGAATTCAGGGGCAAATCAGGTATTAACTATAGAAAGCTGGAAGGGCGAACACCTAAGAACATATAAAGGTAGGAAAAACTAAAAGGGAAAAAAAAATGCCCACAGCACCACCTACTGGAAAAGATGTTTCTAGCGATAACTTCTTAAAAAGAAACAAACTGAAAAGGAGCAAAATGTGCAGACAGAAAAATAGAATACATGACACCTTAAGTCTTCAAGGGTATATGTTACAAACCAAACTCCAACCGCAGAAACATGGGAGACTTTTTCTTCCTATCAGATAGAGT
>PVHY01016850.1:10029-32931 GCA_004024945.1 Uropsilus gracilis
CACACACACACATTTACCAGATATCGGAAGAGAACAACGGGCCAAACAACCAACAACTGAATATCAACTTAAGCAACCAACAAATTGCAGAAAAATGGGAGATGGAGTGACTGGAGGGGGGATACAGAGGGGGGATATGGAGGGAGGAGGGATCAATTAATGCACAATTGTGACAAATCAATAAAATGAATTTTAAAAAAGTAGAAAATACCTCAAAATGTGATATTTCATGGTCAATCTGCTGAAAATTCCACAGAGGTAAAAATCTAAAATGTACGTTACCTGCAAGGTACAAAGGTAAGATTTGTAGTTAGAAATTATATAATGAGAAAAAAATGGAGTGATAGTTAAAATGTTTAAAGAGGTGTTAAAAGCTGTTACTTAATAATTACATATTCAGTCAATATATCTTTTTAAACTTAAGGAAAAAATAAGATATCTATAGAAAATTAAAAATGCAAAAATATCACTGTTATGAGACCTGCACTATAGGAAATATGCAAGAGCGCCTTTAGTCCAAACCAATGATGATACCTCAGAGAACTTAAATCTGAACAAATTGACATACAGTGATAAAAATAAAATCTATAAGTAAAATCTAAATGTTTAATTCATTTTAATAGCCCCCAAAATGACTGATTGTCTGAATTCAAATAGGAACAATGTACTGTATGATTCTATATCTTTAAAAGTAAAATATTTGATGAAAACAGCCCCCCAAAAATAAAAGCTAAAATTTTTAAACTAGATTACATAGCAAGTATGTATGTAATATTTAAAAGTACTATTGTATAAAGATTAAACCTGGAGCAATATCTAAAGCAATTTTAAGAAGAGTTGTATACATTAAACCAATAGTGAATGTAAAGTGGAATCATGAAAACAAATGCTTATTTAATAAAGACAAAATTGGGTAAATAAGACAAAGGACAATGAAAATAGAAAATATCTCACAGTATATTAGCTTAAGATACATGTTGTCAAGATTTAGCAAGACAGAAGAATTTAATCTACCATTAAATACATTATTAGTTTTTTACAATCTAAGTGCATCACTAAAAGAAAGAGATCAACATACTGAATTAAGTAAAGATTGTCTATAAGAAAAACATTTCACACATAAATCTAAAAGAAGGTTAGAAGAAATATTACAAAAACATAGGCATCCTGTAAACAGTAACCAGAAGAAACCTGGAGTTTTATTCATATTTCTAAAATTATATTTAGCAAAAAAAATATTAATATGGATAAAGAAGAACATTACCTAATAATGGAGAAATTCATTCTCCAATTGTGAAAATCTTTTGTGTTTGTAAACTTAAAATAGAATTTTAATATATAAAAAGCAATATTAATAGACTTATAAGAAGGAAAAAATCTACAAAGGTACTGAAGACTCTAGTTCATATCTCAGAAACTTATAAAACAAATAAGAAAAAAAAAACAATAAAAATATAGTTGACCTGACCAAACTAAGAATCAAGTTGAACTGATATTTATAGATCATTTTACATCAAAACAGCAAATTTTACTTTCTTTTCAAATGCACATGGAACATTTCATCAACCTATATGATTTTCTAAGTTAGAAAACAAACCAATAATTTCAAAAGAAAGTGACTCGATAAAGAGTATGTTCCTGCTAATTCTGACATAATAAACTAAAAAATTAAGGTTTTTAGTAAATCCCCAAATATTCAGAAATTAACAAATTTCTAAGTAACCAATAGTCAAAGAAGGCTTTAGAATATGGAATGTGGAAATAATTTAGAATGAAGATAAAACCAAAACAGATTTAAAGAAATATGTTGAGTGTGTAATTAAAGATTCACAACATTATTCTCATAGTTATGACAGAAGAAAATTCTCAAAGCATCAATTAAGATACATTAAGAAACTGATATAGGGTACTGACACAGTTGAAAAGTATGGATACCATAATACCCTGGTGGGCAGGGTCTGAAACAAAGACCAACAAGAAGTGAAAAGCATGAAAAGGGTGGATAAAAAGAAACAGTGAAGAGAGAGGAGGGAGAGATAATAATGGCAGACTGATAGAACAGGTCCACATGGCCTGGCCAGGGGAAGCCTCCTGGAAGAGTGAGTTGGTGGTGGCAAGGAGCCATGGTGGGAGAGTGTCCAGCAGATAAGTAGCCAGTGTGGAATCAGATGCCAAAATGGCAGGCCAGGGTGACCAGGGGCTGCTGTGGGCAGGCCTGGTGGATTTGGCCAGACACCGCTGAAGGCAGACCTGGTAAAGGAAGAACATGGAGCCATAGCAAGGCGGCAGATTTAAAAAACTGATCTGTGCATAAACAATTATGGAAGAAATTTGAAGAGCTTTGGAGAAGCAGAGCAGCTTGGAACACTGAAGAGAGAAGAATGAAAGAGAAAACACTGGAGAAGGACTGGAGTTTACAGGGTGCCTGCAGGTTTGGAGGGGCACCGTTTTGGACATGTGTTTGGAATTTTTGGACTAAACGGTACTTGGGGTGAAATAACTGGCCACCTGTGGTATTAAGGACTTTTGTTTTCTTAGTTAATTTCCCTTGTTAATAAAAACCTTTTGTTTAAATTGCTTTGTGACTTTGGCAACTGCTCTGTGTGAAGGTGGTGCGGATCTAGCAAGAAAGTTGGGCAGCAGAAACCGCATTTTAAAAGGTGCTGCTTTTTTTCCTGTGACTTGTTGGTTAGTGGCTTCTGCCCATTTCGACTTGATTTCACTATTAATACACAAATATAATCGTAAGTTCTTCATATGAGACAAAGCTTTTAACAACATTTAGTATCCACTTATGATAAAAATTTCCATCAAACTTGGAATACAGAACCTATTCAGATAGAAAAAAAGCATCTTCAAAGTAAAATATGTAATAATAAAGAACACTGAACACCAAACATAATAATGAAGTGAATGTTTTTTTCCTAAAATTAGGAACCCATAGATGTATACTCTCACCATTATTTAACATTTACCAAAGGTCTTGATCTGTGCTATAAAGCAAGAAAAATAAATGAAAGAAGAAATAAAACTCTTTCTATGTATAGATAACATAATTATCTATGGAGAATTTTCCCAAGAATCTACAGAACTAATTAAGTGGGTTTATGAAGGTCCCAGAAAACTGGGTCAATATATAAATATTTGCATATGATTTTATATATGATTGACTAGTTGAATCTATAATTTGTATGGAGAAGAAAGGGAAATAAATTTACTAAAAGCTATTCTAAAAGGGGGACCATTCATCCTACACAATAATGTAAAACTATGGTAATAAAGACAGTATTGATGGGGAAAAGATAGAGAACATAACAGAAATTTACTCTCTGTCTGTTGTGAATTGATTTTTAACAAAAGTGAAAAAGACAATTTTATAAAGGATAATTTTTAAACACTAAATTTAGCAACACGAAAAGATGATGTCAAAAAATCGGTTATCCATATCTAAAAACAAAAAGGAATAAAGCTTTGATTTAAACCTCATATCCTACACAAAAACTATCTCAAAATGGGTAGTAGGCCCAAATGTATAATCTAAAACTTTAAATTTTCTAAAACAAAACAAGAGAGATAATATTCATTCCCCTGAATTAGACAAAGTTTGAGTAAAAGTCATTAAGTTCTGTTTCTTTGAAATGATAATATCATGAAATTTGAAAGATTCTATTAAGAGAATGAGTCAATTTTTGTTCCAAAAACAGACAAACAGACCAATGGAACAGAATGGAATGTCCAGAAATAAAGCCACACATATATGGACAACCAGTTCTTAACAACAGGACAACAAACATACATTGGAACAAGGACAGTCTATTCAATGAATGTTGCTGGGAAAACTGGATCACTATATGCAAAAAAAAATGAAGCTAGACTACTTCCTCACACCATGTGCAAAACTAACTCAAAATGGATGAAAGACTTGAATATAAGACCTAACACCATAAAATACATAGAAGAAAAATGAGCAAAAAAATTTCAAGCCATACTTCAGAAACCTCTTTCAGGATGCATCTACAAATACTAAAAAAATGAAGGAAAACATAAACAGCTTCGACTATATCAAACCAAAAAGCTTCAGCACAGCAAAAGAGACAATTAACCAAAACAAAAAGATACCCAATGGAATGGGAAATATTTTTTTGCTTTTGATACAAGTGATAAAGACTTGATAACAAAGAATCATGAAAAACTCACACAACTTAACAAAAACAAAACAAAAAGCCCAATCCAAAAAATGGGAAGAAGAGCTAAAAATACATTTCCCCAAATATGAAATGCAAAAGGCCAAAAGGTATATGTAAAGATGCTCAACATTACTAACAATGAGGAAAACACAAATTAAAACCACAATGAGATACCATTTTACTCCAGTAAGAATGGCACATATCCAGCTGGGTGTGGTGGCACATGCCTATAACCCAAGCCACTGGGAGGCTGAGGCTAGGAATCACTTGAGTCCACAGGTTCGAGACAACCCCAGGCCACACAGCTAAAATTGTAGCCGGGCGCAGTGATATGCATCTGTAATCCCAGCTACTGGGAGGCCTCAAAAAATAGCCAGGTATTGTGGCACATGCCTATAATCCAAGCCACTGGGAGGTTGAGGCTAGGAATCACTTGAGTCCACAGGTTCGAAACAGCACTGGGAAATATAGCAAGACCTAGTCTTAAGTTAAAAAAAAAAAAAAAAACAATGTTGGCATAGATATGGAGGAAAAGGAACACTCTTACACTGTCAATAGGAATGCAAACAGATTCAGTCACTATGAAAAGCTATGTGGAGGACCCTCAAACTAATGAAAATGTAACTACCATTTGACCCAGCAATTGCTCTTCTGGAATCTACCCAAAAGAGACCAAAACACTTATACAAAAGGACACCTGTACTTGGATGTTTATTGTAGCACTATTTTCAATTGCAAGGAAATGGAAACAACCCAAATGCCCAAAACATGAATGGATGAAAAAGATGTGGTGTATTTACACAATGGAATATTATTCATCAATTAAAAATGACAAATTTACAGCACCTGAGATAGCATCAGTAGACCTAGAAGGAATCATATTAGTAGAAGCAAATCAGAAAGAAAAAGACAAAAACCAGATGGTTTTACTTATATATGAGATATAGGGAAAACAAAGGCCAAGAAAAAAAGTGAAAACAAGCGAACAACCAACAGCTGGAGTTTGAGGGATGAGTAGGAGAAGTCAGGGAGGGGAGGAACATGGAGGATCAGAATGATGGTCCACAAATGATAAGGTGGTAAGAGAACCCTGAGGAATACAATCATGCCATATATATATATATATATATATATATATATATATATATATATATATATGTGAAAGTCACATGTCATACATACATGTACACACACACACATATATATATATATACACACATGACATGTGACTTTCATTTCTTTCTATTATAGGAGTTCTTGACTTGACTTTAGACTTGCTTTAGTCAGTGGAATGATAGTGACTGTAAAATGATCAGTTGCCTGAAAAACATTTTCATTATTTTCATACTCTCTAGGATCTCTGCCATCATCATAGAAGAACTTGCAATATCCATCCTACTCATCTCTAAAATGGGAAATAGACTCACAAGGTAAAATTCAAACTAGATTATATTATGAGGATTGATAGTCAATCCTCAGATTATATTATGAGGATTGATAGTCAATCCTCAGATATATGAGGATAATATTTGTTTGAAGGTTAGCTTGTGGCACTACGTATTTTTAGCTAATCGGTAAAGGTGGGCATACAACGCTCTTGAGAAGACATGATTTGGAGAAGAACATATTCTATTATGGCTGGGAAAAAATGATATATAGATCATTGACATTGGAATTGTGGCTCCAATTTGACCATTTCACTACAAACAAGTTTTTTTAATGTTCTTGGCTATGTTCTTTGTCTTTTAATCTGGATATTATCTCAGAATTATGTCAGTATTATATGTTATGCAATATAGGTAAAATAGAGTGACTCATACATAATTTTACTCATAGGTAAAATAGAGTGACTCATACATAGTATATTGACAGACTTTGAAAGGAACAAGAAAGGACTGATCCCATTAAACTGTTAATAAATAGGGGGGAGAAGAGAAACAGGAATTTATTGATTTCACTTCAAATTGGATTTCTGATGGACTCAGTGGAACATAGAACAAATCTTTGTTAATACGGGGTAGTGTAAAATCATTTCATGTATCAATCACCTTGGAAAGCAAGATATCAAAGAAAGTGTAGATCTGGAGTGGCAGGTCATCCATGGAGTTGAAAATAATGACTTATGTTAGCCACTGCCCAGAAGTACACAACCTTGTTTCTTGTTATTTAGGCTGCCATTAAAATTGAAAATGTTGTTTTTGTTAATAATACAGTTTCTAAAATATAATTCATGGAACTTCCTTAGAATATCTAGAATATTATTAGATATTTTACAGGGGGAAAGTAGTTGCAAATTCAAAGTGGCTTTAAATTTTTTGGAAGAAACAGTTCATATTTACAATTTCAGTGCATTTCCAGAAGTTCAAGATAAAAAGGTTAGCTACAGCATACAATCACCTATTCTTATTGAAGAAGAAATTATTTTGAACATGCATTTTCTGGTGTTGTGTTTTGGAAAACATATTTAGTTCCTCTCTTGGGTTTCTGAAAGACTAAAAGAAATTTCACATATATTATCCATAAACTCCTACTATAACAACCTTGAGAGGCAGAAATTTTATCATGATGAAATTCAAAGAATGTTTATGAATTTGGACAGCAGCAATTTTTGTTAAATTCCTCTGTGTTGGTAGCTGCTGACTGGTGAGGATGATGGTGACTGAAGATTAGGGTGACTGGCAATTTCTTAAGAAAACAATGAAGTTTGCTACATCAATTGATTCTTCCTTGCACAAAAAAATCACTCTGTAGCAAACAATGATATTTAATAGCATTTTATCCAGAGTAGAGTTTCTTTTGAAACTGAAGTAAATCTCCATAAATCCTACCACTGTCAATTAACTTTGTGTAAACTCCTAAATATTTTCTTGTCAATTCAACAATATTTATAGCATCTTCCACAAGAGTAGATTTCATCTCAAGAAACCACTTTTTTTACTCATTTATAAGAAGTAAATTTTCATCCATCCAAGTCTGAAACTACAGTACTTTTGTCATATTTTCAAGTCCATTCTAATATTATTTCCCTTGTTATTTACATCACATCTGCAGTTACTTCTCTATTGAAGATTTGAATCCCTCAATGTCATCCATCAGGATTAAGCTCCATTTCTTCCAAACTCTTGCCTATGTTTTCATCTATGTATGTATTTTATGGTTTCTGGTTTTACATCCAAGTCTTTTATCTATCTTAAGTTGATAGTTGACCATAGATCTGAGGCGTCTAGGAGGGAATGGGGAAGGAGGGAAGTGATAATAGTGTGGGAGAAAGCAGAATTGACCATTGGAGAGAACTGGATGCTTGAATGGTGGAAGTGCTACGGTGACTACATGTAAAGGGGGAAATCTTATACAACCAAAACATTATTGGGATGTAAAACAATGGTACTTTAATAGAAAAAGAAAAAAATGAGATGAGATGACAATTCTAGCTTTTGTAACAAATAAAAAGCAAATTCAACTCAGAAAATGCAACTTCTGATTAAGACTATAGAACAATGTCTTGAATCTTTAGATTGAAAAGCTCAGAATTCTCCTCCAAATAAATTAAATTATTGGATATAACACAAGAACTTTTAGAGGAGCTTGAACAAAGCTCCTGGAAGAGGAAAAATAACTATTTCCTATCAATAAAGACATCCTCCAGTATAAGATTAATTATTATTATTATTATTATTTATGAGGATTAAATAAAATGTTCATGGTAGAAGTCTTCAAAAATTACACATACAGTAGCAAGTATAGATGACTAGCAGGTTTTATCTCTGTATAGATGACTAGCAGGTTTTATTTATTCTCCACTCAGAGAATCCATGAGAACATAAAAAATGATGCCTAAAGCTTCAGGGTTCAAGGTATCTGAAAGGACCTTCCTTCAGCTGCAAGAGAGGAAACAATCTCAGCATCTGAAAATAAGGACAATTATTCCAATAGCAATTTTATGTGCAATTTAGAGCAACAGTAACCACAATGATGGGAGAAATTCTATATTTTTGAAATATTAACAAGGATATAAAACAATGGTACTTCATTAATTTAGAAATAACATTAAAAATAAATTTGAAATTCAAATAAAAATAAGAGACAAAATTAAATTGTAAAGAATCTTAATAAGAATTGATAAATATTTATTAAAAATATAAAGAAAAATATATTGTGTTCATTAGTAGATAAAAATATATGTTAAACTAAATGTCATTTCTAAGTAAATTCATTTCTAAATAATGTAAATTCAATTAAAAAATAAAAATAAGTACAAGATATAGCAAGCAAATTATCTCACCAAATGATTTTCTCTCTGTAAACTACCACCATGAAATAATTATTAAGAGAGATGACTTGAACATCTTAAATGTCTGCAAGAAACACAGGAAATAATGATAACTGATGTGTATCTCAACAACGCATAATCAACATGCTTGTTCCTGTAACATGGAGCAATTCAGAATCTCACATTTGGCAAATTTTGCAAAAGCGGCATTTTATTTGGAACTAAATTGTGCCCTTTGTTAACTGAAATAAAGTGGCTTTATAACTTCATAAGCCCTAATGGGAGAGAAAAACATTTTACAGTGTCACTGGTAGGTGCATAGAAACAGAAAATTAAGAGAACCAGTATATTATGAAACAGGCCATTTCATTCAATGTCTGGTTGTTAGACTTTTTTCTCAACAACATTATAACTGAGTGATTTTGACTGAATCAGCATTTTCCAGAACGTGCTGTATATGTATAAATTTTAATGGAAAAAAGAAAATTGAGAGAACTAGGAGGAGGTACCTCTTCTATAAATTGGGTTCTTTGGAAAAACTCCATAGCTCCTTTCCATTGTATTGAGTATAAGGCACTTTTGTACTGTGACTCCACAATATATAGTTGTGTTTTGCTGCCATCTTTTGCTACAGAATAGAATAGAATGGTATTTTTTTCCAACTCAGAAAACCTAACTGTCCTTTTTCTCTCCAGTTTTTTTTTTTTTTGGTCCAGATTCTTCTGTCTGACTGAAATCACCCCAGATTTTTCCTTGACACTATAGACAATCACTTCCTCAATCAATTTCATCTGTCATTGAAAAATGTCCCTTGGGGGAGTTGTTTTATCATAGAGACATAAAAATCACTAAGGCATAGTTGAGGAACTCTTTTTTGATCTGTAGGAAGATGTGTAAACAGTACATACTGTGACTGGGACATATTCAGATATATGTGAACCCAAAGGAAACAGAGGTTAATTCCACTACCAAAAAGACTGAAATGCTGCCCACCACTTTCACTACTCTTCAGCACATTCATTTACCCATATACTGTGTCTGAGTGATCTCTGCAAGCAAAATAAGACTGGACTGGTGACACAACTGATAAATTATGTGGACCTAGCATGCTCCCATGTGGCATGAAAATTGTGAGAACCACCTGTCAGGTAAATGAGTTATCAGTTTTTTTATACCCTCTGACATTAACCTCTATGGCTAGTAACGGTGGTAGCATGCCCTCCCAGGAGTGTGTGTGCCCTCCCCAATGGGTGTGTACATAGATGAGTTGGCCCACCTGGGCTTAGCAGGAAAGAACTAGAAAGGCAGTATCACCAAGGTGAGGAGACCTAAGTGGTTGTTTCCCTGCCATCTGATTTCCCCTGCCATCTTCCTTCCCCTGTTCACTATTAAAAATCCTGTGAAGATGAAGCCAAGGGCTCTGACATTTTTCTTTAACCTGTTAGAACCAAAGGTAAACCTAAGCATATTGAGTTGGTTGCAAAACACAAGCAGATAGAACCAGAAAATTATCATGACTGAATTATAGGGGATTGAGAATAAGGAAGGCCAGAGCGAGGAAGAAGGGAAGCAAAATGCAAAATCTTTTACAGTTTCTTGCTGGTACTAGACTATCATGTACACAGACTGCAACCAGAAATTATCATAAAGTATCCCTATGTGCTTGTTGATTTTATTGTGCCTCTGTTCCATCCAGTCTCTTTCCATAGAGAAAAGACTTTTCTCTCAGGATAGTTTATAGCACAAGAGATTGAAGTTATTGAGAATAATTGTTATTATTGTTATCAGCAAAAGAGCAAAGTACTCTTAATTGTAATAGTCTCAATGTGTTTTAGCATGTTATTTTTCCGAATTTTATGCTTTTGTCTAAAAAACTTTGTTCTTACTTCTAAAAAAGAATTCTCAAAAATGAACAATGTATCTACAATACGATCCAGGGATTCCACATCTCCAAAAATACCCAAAGGACACAAAAACAGTAATTCAAAAGAAAACCTGCACCCCTATTATTCCAACTTTATTTATAATTGCCAAGTTATGGGAACAACACAAACACCCCAAAATTGACAAATGGGCCAAAACATATGTAAATATATGTACTACATATGTAAATATGTACTATTATTCAACAATCAAAAAAGCAAACATGATACTTGCAGTAACATTAATGAAACTGGAAGGGATTAAGCTTACTAAAATAAGACAATAGGGAAAATAAGTATCAGATGGTCTCACTTATATGTGTATTATAGGAACATCACAAAAAAATCAAGAAAAAGACAAAACTAGCAAGCTGACCATATCTTTGAGGCATACAGTAAAGGAGTAAGAAGTAGGAGGATGGATCAAAATAAGGGAGGAAAAAAACATAAGGAACTATTGTGATGGCTCATATGTGATATGGTGGTGGGAGAACTATGGGGATAACAATGATGTAATAAAAATGTATGCAAAATAAAATAAAATAAATAAATAAATAAATAATAGAAACCTCTGTTTCTATGCCTGCCTGTGACCTTGGTATGGATTTAATCAAGAATTTATTGAGCAACTATTATCTGTCAGATGCTCTCCAATGAACAGGGCTATTTTTAGGGTTCAAATACACTTATGAAATGTACTTCTGTTCTCAATATGTTTCAATCAAAAAAGGGGAACAATGAATAAATTATAATACAACATGGTCAATAAAAAGCTTATTTCAATATAAAACTTATTAATGGGTAGTAATATCATACAGAAATAGAAAATGAGCCAGTTCTCTGGGAAATGTTTTCTAGAGGAAGAAAATTCATCTCACAGTTGTAAAAAGTGAACAGAGGTAACTTCATAGAAATGGTAGAGTATGTGTTGTAGTAATTTGTCCCTCCACTGAAGTAACAATGAGGTTAGAAAGAGAATCAGTATATTTGGAAATCTGGAGTCAAGAACTTACATCAACAAGAAAATTGTTTAATGACTAAAAGGACTGCTAAAATCAGGTAATAAAGTACTAGAATATTTTTTTAACTTGCCCACCAGCCTCCTTTCCTTGGCTGGACAGCGAATAAATATATTGATCACAATCCTTGCTGGTATCAAAGGGGCAAGGTAGACTAGAATTTGCTCTCAATATCTGTGGCTGAATTTTAATATGTCCTGCCTAAATCCTTGAAAAATCTAGAACTTCAGTGTGGACTGTCCTGGATAACAACTTTTCATGCATCTCCAAAATAATCTCAAGAAGGTTGTACAATAAGCCAGGTCATTATTGCTCTTCATAAGCCTGCAGCCCCACCTGAACTATAAACCCCAAGTGTCCTTCTCTGGGAAGAATCATTGTTCTGTAATTTACTAATACAGAGGACTGTCCACAGTTTTACATCATTTAAATGCTTGTGGTTGATTGTCAATGTAAATAGGTTTATAGCCTTTCCATTGGATGAAATGACATCTGCTTTGCACTGTGCTTAACATCTGGCTATTCTAACAAAGCATATAATTATATTGAATGGATGAGAAGTGTCTGATGGATTATAGCCAAATGTCTAAAAAAGACAGTAAAGTATAGAGACAATTTGCAGGGATTTGCCTGGTACGATTCCAAGACAAGAGGAAAAGTGCTATTTGGTCCACATGTACTATTTAGTGTTCACACCATCTCCATGAAAGAGATTTCTTAGGCTTCCACATTGACATGTAGGTCATGGAAGTCCTACTGTACATTGTTAGCTACCTTCTAAGATTGCTAGAAGATAACTTGGTTCAGGGGCAAGATAGCAAGTCAGAATCACTAACAGTCCAACCCAAGTCAGGGACATAAGTCATGGACTACAAGAAACCCAATAGGATGACAAAAGTGAGTCTGAAAGGGTAGAATATCAATTAGATCAGATGTACAGGAGGAGAAAGAATATTCAGGTACAAGGTTTAATAACATAAGAAGTGAAGGGATATTTAGGCTGCAGCCTATGTACAGCTACAGAGATGTGAAAGAGCTTTGTCAGCCTCCATGTAGTTCCAAAAGGTAGGGACTACCTTTACTTATACCAAGTTTTACTTATACCAAGTAAAAGTTTTTTTATACCAAAAGTTTTACTTATACCAAGCAGATCAAAAGAATAAAGAGAAACTTGGAAAAACCAAGGGAGCAGTGTTAAGACAAGGAGTCAGAAAGCTGTGCAAATCATATGTAGGATGAACAACCTGTGGGACCTGGGGAAAGCCCTATTCTAAGCTTCAGTTTCCTTATTAGCAAAATAGAGGTAATAGGATTTAAATCATAGGTATTGCTATGTTTGACCCTCTCTAAAGAAGGCATGTGTATTTTTTCTTAAAGTACATGAAAGCAAAATTCTTTAAAAGGAAGTATATGAAGATTTTCCTTTGGAAACTTTTGATAAAAAGAAAATAACAAAACAAAAGGTAGTTCAGAATTAAGTCTCTTACTCAGTGATGACCAGTGAAAACCAGGAGGTAGCAGATACTGTGTGGGGGTGCTAATCTTACAGTCTTATTATTTAAAAGTTGTGCCACCTGTTTCCAGGTACAACTCCTTGGGATTTGGTTTCTTATTTTTAAATGAACACATTCTCCTTAAAATTAAGTACCATGGAGGTACTTAACACCCAGTAAATACTCAGTGACAATTGATCTAGAGTTTACTCTTGTTGCCCCCACATTTTGATATACTTATCTTCTCTACTCTATTTTGCATTGTTTTATCCTGTGTACCAATGTGTACCAATATTTATATTGCATAATATATGAAATAATACCCTGCATAATATGCCAAGTGTGACAACTCTAATGATATTTTATGATTTGTGTCTCCTCTCTCCACACCAATTAATTCAAATAACACAAGGGCATAGATCTTTGCTTTGGTCACAGGTCAGTGCCTAAACATATTAGGAGCTTAAAAATTCACTAAAAAATGAATGCTTTCTAAGCATTAGTATTTGATTTGTATCCTGAATATACAAATACTATTTAATCTTAAACCAAGTCATTCATTCTCTCTGAATGGAGTTTAGAGCTGAGCTAAGTAGGGTCTGCTATGGCAGTGATGGTCTGAGATGTTAGATCACCAGATTTATTCTCGCCCCCCCCCTCCTGCTCCTTGTGGGGAGCAGAGGGACATTTGGTAGGCAAAACAGTTGAGCATGCTGGCTATTTTTGTTTGCCTTCCACCCATTTTCCATATCAATTCTCTCCCTTAATCAACCTGCTTTGTGTCCTAGAAGAATGATGTCTATGGGAAAAAAATCAGCAAAGGTCTCTGTTCAGCACTGTGAGACTGGTCTTATCAACTTTAAGGTCAGTCTTCCCCCTGGTTCAGCTTTCGCCCTGATGTCATTCAAAGTGCCTCACATTTCTTGTAGTTACTCAACCCTGCAAGTATTTTTCCATTCAAGGTGGATAGTTATCTATTTTTAAGTCTTCTCAGAACTTGTCGTGTATTTTATTTGATTCAGTGATGATGAAATGATGATTGCAGGGTCCCTGTGTTTGATGGACACTCTTACTTTTGCTGAGCCAGTAATAATACTACTAATGGTGTTTCTAGTGTGTTTAATTCATTTATTCCTCACACAAATCATAATGGACATTGTCACTGTTCCCATTTTACACATATGAAACTTAGAAACATAGTGGTTAATCAAACTGTCCAAAGTGAAAATTTGCAGGTATCACATTTCCTTTCAACATTTTGCCTTCAGATATTCAATGGCCAATCACTAGATTGCAATGGAATATGCTGGAAGGTGTCAGGATATAAGTCCTAAAATTTCATGTGCCACCTTGACAACTTTGGCTCTCCCAAAATCCTAAAATGTAACTTTGAGGTACTGTGTGTCCCCAAAGGCACCTTATCCAAATGAAAATGTTCCCTCTTTAGTAGATAATTCCTCTACTGGCCAGATAAGCTGCCTTCTACCCAGTCTGCAGTCTAACTGACTTTGGTTTTCTGTCAAGACCACAATACTGTTCAAACATGGTATTGTCATTCACTCAAGGGAATCAAGAGTCACCACCCCCTCTCATCTTGTTAATACAAAACTGGACTTCAATAAGTCATATACTCACTATTTTCTAGCTCAATCTCCATGTGATTCTGTATCACAGGCAAGAACCACATCAGTGATGACCTTGTGCACTAGGAGTAAAACCAAAAGACCAGAAACTTATTTCCATAGTATCCTCTTTTTGCCCATAATTCTTTAAATTTCCTATTTTCATCTTTGTTCTTTATGTCATTGTAAAAAATATAATCATTTGAAATCCTCATTCAGGGATTGATCCTACTTATTCCTGATGAATTTTTCTAAAAATTATATTATTTTCATGGGTCTTTGGGTTAAGAATTCAAATGTGATATAGAGAAAATGTCTTACTTGTATAACATCTGAGGTTTTAACACAGACCACTCAATATATACGTGTTTGAATTCTGGTGGCATCTTTAACCAGATAACTGGCAGTTGATGTTGCATATCGCTTGGGAACACAGTGAGGATTGCTAGATGAAATACCTATAATAAACTTCTCCATAGGTCCTCTACTTTATGACATCATCATGGTCTCAGAGTAAAGGATAATTGCTTCTTATATGGGAACTCATTAGTTCAAGCAATAGTCTTCCACCTAAGAAAGTGTAACCAACTGGCACAGCTAGGAAGGCACACCAGTCAGAAATTGCCCAGATGATGCAAACCTTGGGAGCAAGCAAGGAAAGAAGTACTGTGGGTAGAGTCTCACATGAAAGGATAAAAGCCACAAAAAAAAAAAAAAGCAGCATACAGAGCTACTCCATGATAAGCTTTGAACCCAAGACACATTGGCAACCCAGGTCAGAACCCTGGGATTTGGCCACCCCAGGGAAGAGGAAGAATTTATGAGAAATTCAAGTACAAACCTTTGGTTTGGAAACTAGAATTTAGACTTCTGACAAGAGGATAGCTTGCTGAAAAACTTGGTTTCTCTATGCTGAAAAAAACTTGAAATCTCTGTATGCTATGAAATCTCTGGAAAACTTGGAATCTATGTATCTCTGACCAGATGATAGCTTGCTGGAAAACTGGACTTTATGCAAATTCTGTTTCAGGTTTGGAGTGGTGAGAAGACACCATCTGAGACACATGCTTCTTTGTAAAATGTTTGCTTAGGTCTGCAGTTGGTGAGAAGGCACCATCTTGGAAGTATCTTAGGACTTTGAAACTGGACAGTAACTGGGGTAAGATAACTGAACATTCATGGCCTCGGTGACTTTTGACAGTCTCTTTTTGTTTATAAATAAATCTTGGTATTGTTGTTTTGAATAGTCTTGCAATTATCTGTGTGGGTAGAAGAACCCAGAGAGTGCTGGGTTTAGCTATCAGCTTTTCTCTTGCTAGTTTTGGTCCTGTTTCCTCCTGGTTTTAAAAGCAGAGAACTAAAAGTCATATAAAAATCATACTGTGGTAGCAGTCCTACCACATCTGTGTTTACAAATGAGTCACAAGTTCACCCAAATTCAATAGATTCCACCTATTGATAGATAAATAGGAAATTCTATAAAAGTATTTCTAGAAAGAAAATTATTAAAAATTTATTGGGAAATATATTCTATCATATTGAACACTTAAAGGATTCTTCTAAACCATTCTCTTAATTTGGTGATCTATATATTCTCATTAGTTCTTCTTTTTCAATGAGGATACTAAGATTTATAAAAGGTAAAGTTTACTACACTACTGAGGAACACAGATAGACTTTGAATTCAGGTCTGTCTCACTCCAAAATATACACATATATTTATGTATACATGTATATACCCTGAAATATACTGATAATATTAAGTCTAGTATAAAATGTTTAATGAAAACAAGTACATATTTCTAGAAATTAGAAAGAAAACAAAGAACACAATTAAATGGAAAAACTCTAGATAAGCACAAGCTAATGAAATTAACAAGAAAATAAAGAAATCTTGAATCGATTTATTTAAAAAAAAGATTTAAGTATCAATTTTAACAGTACATTCTACCAAGAATACAAGTGCCAGAATAATTCACAAGTGAATTCTTCCAAATGTTTAATAATTAATACAAATTCTCACAAATTCTTCCAAAAGATTAGACTATGTAGAAAACACCTGCAAAACTCGTTTATTGAGACTAATATCCTGTTATGAAGTTAACAATATCACAAAAAATCAAAGCTACAGATCAGTGTCTGTTATGTGTCTAAACACAAAACCTAAACAAAACACTAACAAACTGATTTCATCATTATATAAAAGAAGTTATATAGCATGATCCAGTGTGATCTGTGCCAGAAATGGTTTTACAAAAATCTGTTAATGTAATTTATCAGTTAAATAGAAGACAGAACACATAGGTTCTTCTCAATATAAACAGAAACTACTTGATCCCTTATGATACTCAGCTAACCAGAATAGAAAAGCATGTCCTCAAACTAATGAAGACATATATGAAAAGTGCACAGCTGTCATTACACTTAATGTAAAAGATTGAATATTTTCACCCAAAGATGACAAACAAGATAAAGATGCTTGCTTTTACCACTGTTATGTAATATTGTAATAAAGATTCCAGTTAAGGCAATTAGTCTAATATATAAGTGGACTCCAGATTGAAACAGAGGAAAAAATATTCATAGATTATATGATTATTATGGAGAAAATCCTAAGATCCACTAAGGTTGCAGTTTACTATTATATTTCAATCCATTGGCAATGAACAAAATGAAGTTCAAATAAGGAAAAAAAATTTCTACCTAACAATTCATTTAATTTAAAAAGTATATGGCTTGTATACTTAAAACTACAAAATACTATTAAAATCAATTAAATAAGACCTAAATACACTAAAAGATATCCCATGTTTATGGATTAGAAAAATTTATATTGTTAAAATATCAATACTCTTTAAATATGTCTATAATTCATTGCAATCTCTATCAAAATCCCAGGTTATTTCTTTGCAGAAATGGATGATCTACTGCTAAAACTCATATGGAAATGCAAGGGCCTCAGACTAGCCAAACTATTCTGGAACAAGAACATAGTAGGAAGACCAAAACTTACAAATTAAAAAAAACTACAAACTTTAACAAATAAAACAGTATGTTACTATACTTGAAATAGAATGAATGGAATAAATGTAATGATCCAGAAAATAAACCCTTGACTTGTTTTTAATTAGGATGCCAAGACAATTTGCTGGGAAAAGTCTTTTCAACAAGATGTGTTGACACAATTGGACATGTATGAGAAAACGAAGTTTCTACATATTCTATCCTCATATTAATTCAAAATATATCATAGATCTATAAGTAAGAGCTGAAATCATGTAACAAGATGTTCATGAACTTGGGCTAAGCAAAATATATTTAGATTTGATGCCATAAACTCAAATGACCAAAGATAAAATTAGACTTCTTTTTAAAAAAATTCCAGTGCTTCTGAAGATAACATCAAGAAACTGAAAAGAGGCAGAATGAGGGAAAATATTTGCAAACTGTATGGGATCTGTAGCTAGACTAGAAAAAGAAGTCTTATAACTCAATCTTATTAAAAAAATTATTTTAAAAAGGGCAAAGGATTTAGTCATTTCCCCAAAGAAGATGAACTCTAATAAGTTTATAAAATGAACATCATTAACCAGGGGGAAATGAGAACAAAAACTACAAGATATCACTTTTCATTCACCAGGATGGTTATAATCAAAATGACATGCTGGTGAGGATGTGGCAATACTGGAGCCCTGACACATTGCCGACAGGAATATAAAATGGTTGAGTTGCTTGTTTTTGAGAAAAATAAAAAAGTTTTGCAGTTTCTTAAAAATTTAAACAAAAAGTTATTGTTTAACCCAGAAAATCTCCTCCTAGACATTAGCTATGATGAATGAAAGCATATATACAAAAAAACTATAAACAATTATTCATAGCATTTTTATTCATGATAGTCAAAATGTAAAAATAACCATACTTGAATACTGTCCAGAAATAAAAAGAAGTGGAATTCTAGCATGTATGAAACTTGGAAATAATTTTTCAAGTAAAAGAAGCCATATACAAAGATGATAAACTATATGATTCCATTTATATGAAATGCCCAGAATATGTAAATCCATAAAGAGAATTTAGATCAGTAATTGCATACAGCTGGTGGAAGGGAGGGAAGAAGAATGACTGATAATAGTTACAGGCAAATTTGGGCGATGATAAAAGTCTAAATTTGATTGTAGTGGTATTTGCACAAATCTCATATATACTAAAAATCATTAAATTGTACATTTTAAATGACTCCTATGCATGCATGGTGTGTGAATTACATCTCAAGAATGCTCATATGCTAAAGAAACACAGCAAAATTTAAAGTCAGTGAATAAATTCAGTACTTCATTTTTTTAAATTTTGTTCAGTTTGATTCCTTCCCCAACAAGAAACAAAAGTCTACCTGTGAAGAAGGCAAATCATGGCGACTGTGAAAATTAGAAATTTAGAGAATATATTAATATATATAAGTTAATATATTAACTTACATTAGTTCTGTCCTCAAATTAATAGTTCTTGGTATAAAAATTTTCTCTTGCTCCCTTTCCCTCTGAAGTCTGCCTTCGCTTCTTGCACCCCAGTAAGGAGGACCTGTTACCTGACACCCACTGAGGGTTGCTGGGTTCCTGAGGCTGCACAAGTATGTGGAGAGCCCTTTCATTGTCAGAAGATTGCTCTGGCCACACTGCTGGGCATACTCTGAATTTCCCACTCCCTTTTCTGTTATTACAAACCCTAAGTCATGGTCTAGCTACTTTGCAGGACCACTGTGAAAAATAAAACCAAAGTATGTGAAAGCAAAGTGGTTAGAACAAGTTTCAGCTGCCTTACAAATGTCCACCAGCTGTGAAGACTTGTGCCTAAGTCTTCTCTTACAGAGGAAGCACCTGGGGACCTGGGCTTGAGTTTCTGTTGCATAGGGAGAGTCGGGTGCAGGGTCCAAGTCTTATTTGTATCCTTCCTCTAGACAAGACTCCAGGTCACAAGCTATTTATTCTCAGAAGGCCATACCTGTCTCCTAGCAAATTACAGGAATCGATTTCCTTGGCAAGCCATGCATGTGGTTTTATAGATCAATTAGGTTTCAAAATATACTGTAAATTTCCACATTTACTACTTTAGAATATTGACCAAATCTGTCAAAGATTTATTCTGGGTCAGAAATTCTTATTTGATGTGGTTGACTAAAAAAGAAATATTTTTTAGAAAGTATCTTAAGTAGTCACCAAATTCACCTCCCAATTATGAATTGATTTAAAAAAAATTCCTCTCAGCAGAAATAAAAACAGAAATCATGATCAAAGATGAAGGTGATGGTTCTTAGGTGATATGGTGGTGGGAGAAGCTCAGCGTATGCAATGATGTAAATATATATATATATGTCTATATATATATAATCACTAAAAAATGAAGAAAAAAACAAAGTATAATTTATGTGAAATGTCTATTTTGTGCCTGTCAAACTGGTGAGGATAACTTACTTAAAAGAAGGTCAAATTGGCTATTTTCTAACTGTGTGTAGTACTATGCATTATGGTCACTTAAAAAGAAAGAACTTCTGTAAGTATGAACTTATAAACTCCCTAGACTAGAAGCATATATGAGTTGTAAATATGGATATTTATACTGAGAGTCATAAATATGTCTGATTAAAATTGCTAGTCTCCAATCCAACTCATCAGTTGAAGTCAGACCAAGAGAAACAGATTAAATTTTCCATCCTTCCTCTTTGTAAGGAAGAGTGTGAATAAACAGGTCAGTTCAATATTTAACCTGAGTCCCAACACACACTCAGGCTTGCACTCCTGTCTTGAATACAGCATACCCCCTCCCACCTCGCCCTTCCTCTGTGTTCTGCCAGAGATACACCTGCCTCATTCATGTCTTCACTGACTTATTCAGCATCCAGGGCTGTATTAGATAACAAAGCCTAAGGACAGTCACACATCACTTATGTACATTGACAGCCTACATCTAGAATGGTTGTCCTGAGAGGCTTTATCATACAGTACAAGGAGACGTAACTAGCTGTCCCACTGAAGATTTTGTAATTACCTCTGACAGTCACACGATGAAGCAACTGCCTAACAACACATTTCTCATGGCTAGCATGGCTGTATACTCACATAAGAGTCTATTTATGCTAGATAAGTAGTCATATAAGTAAAATAAGAACAAACATTGCAAGTCTCTTAAACATGAGATGTCTTATACTATTTGATTTCTCTGCCTCCCACTTTTTTTAAATATATATTTTTATTTATATACAAATTTCACAATTTTGTAATCTCAAGGGTTTGCCCCCCCCCTCCCCTCCCTTCCCCCCCTTTCCCTCCTGTTCATAGTTGTGCATTTCATTTTGGTGCTTAGCTTGTTTTGACTTTCCTCAAGGCTTTTATTTATTTATTTTCTTTCTTTTTTTTTTTTTCACTATATCCCATACATTAGTGAAACCATTTGGTTTCTGCCTTTTTCTTTATGGCTTGTTTCTGCTAATATGATTTCTTCTAAATGCATCCATGTTGTTATGAAGTCGTCCAATTTGTCTTTTTAATTGATGAGTATATATACCATCCATTCCATCGTGTATATATACCACATTTTTTTCATCCAGTCCTACAGATTCAATGCAATTCCAATAAAAATTCCAATGACATTCTTTAAAGAGAAAGAACAAAAATTACTGAAATTCGTATGGAATAACAAAAGACCCTATATATCAAAAGGCCTCCTGACCAGAAAAAAGAAAATGGAGGTATCACAACTCCAAACTTCAAACTATACTACAAAGCCATAATACTTAAAACAGCTTGGTATTGGTACAAAAACAGACAATCAGACCAATGGAACAGAATTGAGAGTCCTGAAATAAAACCACACATGTATAGTCAACTAATTTTTGACAAAGGTGTGAAAAAGCTGCCTCCCACTCTTGACTGTGAGTCTCATAAGAATGGGGGCCAGGCTTGGTGTGATTTTCTTTTCACTCCTTGCATGAGGTCAGTCGTAGGAAAGAAGCTCCATGGTAAATTAATTAAGCAGAAGTATGAAAGTGAAGGGCACAAGCTGAGGACAACGACACACAGACCCTCCACTTTAGGAATCAGTTCTTGTAATAGATAGGAGTGCAAACTTCCCAGGGACCCCAAGGAAGGTTCTGTGGCAGAAGCAGAAAAATCCTATCTCCAGGTTTCTTCCCTCCCCAGGCTGATATTCATGAGGCCCAAGTCCATGCCCTGACCCTCAGATAATCGCCGTATAGCTGGTTTTCAGGCAGGGACAGTACATGGCCACCCCAACCCAGACAAGCAGTTGACACTTCCCAGGAGGACAGTTGTTGCCATGGCCTCTGACAGCTTTGCAGCCTGAGAGCTTAAAGATGTTTACTTTATTCATAGTTCAAACACACATTCTATGAGATTTGTGAAAACAGGAAAATTTCCCTCTCTAGCCCCCTGAAAATCCACAGAACATATGTCTCTGACAGGTTCAGCCACAGAAACCTGTGTGACCCCAGGACTCTCATGAGCACATGAAGGTCCATCTCTGGATCCACAGGCTCCCTTTCCACTCCATATCTCCTTATTTCTTCTCTCCTATTTTTTCTCCTTTGATTACTCAAGTGGCACTTCCACCCCTTCCATTCTCAGTGCAATCTCAACAGCCTTTCCTGCTACTTATCCTCAGTTAAGCATCTCTCCATTCCAGAAGACAGTCCCTAGGGCCAACATCCTTCTCTGGGGCCCACCTGATCACCCTCTTCTGTGACTCTTTCCAGATGAAGCCCTCAAGTACAACTGTAGAATTTACTTATGCTTTCAAAATTACCTATAGTTCTGCATTTGAATATAACTTCAGGTCTCCAGGACAACATATTAATCAATACGGACAAAAAGACTTAAACCTGCCCTCTATTGCAATAATTCCACTCCTCCCTCCCAATTCACCCCTTAAGGAAGTTTGTAAAATAAAAAAATTTCTTTCATTTAAAAATGTTTATTACAATTTTATTTGCTGTAAAAAAAAACCCAGCAATATAAGCACTAATTATCACCCATCTATGAAGTTTATAATAAGATATTGTGTATATTAAGAAGTAATATCAAGTTCATTGCAGCCCTGTTCACAGTTGCAAAGAACTGGAAACAAACCAAATGCCCCCAAACAGATGATTGGCTAAAAAAAAATGTGGTACATATACACGATGGAATACTACGCATCCATCAAGGAGGACAAACACATGTCATTTGCAGCAACCTGGATGGAACTAGAGGGAATCATATTGGCAGAAATAAGTCAAAAAGAAAAAGAGAAGTACAGGATGGTCTCACTTATATGATGGATATAGGGAAAAACAAACAAACAAATAAGAAAAAATGAAAACAACCAATGGGACTGAACC
>PVHY01016851.1:0-24248 GCA_004024945.1 Uropsilus gracilis
GGATGTGGAGAGAAAGGAACACTCTTACACTGCTGGTGGGAATGTAAACTCGTCCAGCCACTATGGAAAGCAGTATGGAGAACCCTCAAACTAATGAAAATGGAATTACCATTTGACCCAGCAGTCGCACTTCTGGGAATCTACCCAAAGGAGACCTCAATGTGGGTACAAAAGGACACCTGTGCTCGGATGTTTATTGTAGCACTATTTATAATTGCAAGGACATGGAAACAACCCAAATACCCCAGAACAGATGACTGGATGAAAAAGATGTGGTACATATACACAATGGAGTATTACTCATCAATTAAAAATGACAAATTTGATGAATTTATGGAAACCTGGATGTACCTAGAAGAAATCATTCTAGCAGAAACGAGTCACATAGAAAGGAACAGAAACCAAATGTTTTCACTAATATATGGTCAACCAAATGAAACTGCACAAGGGGAGAATGGGGACCAGCTGGAGTGAGTGGGAAGGGGAGGCAGTGGGTGACCCCCAGGGACTGAAATGATGTGAAATATATATAAATTAAAAAAATATTAAAAAAAAAATTAAAAAAAAAACCTAACAAACTGGCAACAGAACTAAAGCATACAATAAGGGAAGGAGAGGGAGGGGGTAAAATCAGGGAAGGGATGAGTATAAGGGATCAGGATGATGGTTCATGGGTTCATGGGTGACAGGATAATGCGAAAACTTTGGGGAATACAATGATGTGAAAATATATTTATATAAATCAATAAAAATTAAATAAAAAATATTTGATACTATAAATTTAGCAAGGGAAAGAATTTTAAAGTAAGAATAAACAAGTCAGTAGAAAGCATTCTACCAAAGGGGGGAAATGAAGGAAAAAAAGAAACTTAAAAGTTAAAAGAAGAATTAAATGAATAAAGATATTTATAGAGTTTTTTGTTGTTTTTTTCTCATTTTTTTCACCCTCTGCCAAACCACCTGTGCCTATATCTCGTCTGCTTCACCCCCCTCCACTCCTCCCTTCTTCCTTGATGTAGTTGAAATAGGATTGTTTCCTTGATTTGTTTTCTCCTAGCTCATTGTATGTACAAATGTAACACATTTTATATGATATTGCAGTTTGCCACTTTACTTGCTGAGTTATTGTTTAATAGTTTTGTCACTTGCTGATTTATTGTTTTAATATTTTTTTAGTGGTGTCTTTAGGCTATTCTAAGATGCAATCTGCAAATAGTGAAATTTTACTTGTTTTTCCATTGAATTTCCTTTATACCTTTCCCCTGTCTAATTGTTATAATTACACAATGTTGAACAGTAATGATGAGAGTGGCCATCCTTGTCTTGCATCTGAACATAGTTAAAAACTTAGAACTTTCCATCACTGAATATGGTTTTAGCTGTGGGTTTGTCAAGTTTGGTTCATATTATGTTAGGTATATTCCTTCATTCCTTGTTTTTGTAGAGTATTTATTATAAGTGGATCTTAAAACTTGTCAAATTCCTTCTCTGCATCTATTGATATGATCATAAAATTTTTACACTTCCTTTGTGGATGAGGTGAGTAATTTTAATTGATTAGTACATGTTGAAATATACTTGTTTCTCTGGAATAAACTCCATTTGGCATATTTTATAATCTGTTCACTATATTGTTGAATTCAGTTCGCAAAGATTCCATTGAGTAGTTTTGCATGTGCATTCATCATCAGTGATTTCGATAGTTTCCTTTTTAAACATATCCACCTCTGCCTTTAGTATCATGGTAATGATAACCTCATAAAATGAATTTGAAAACAAAATTCTTCATTTGGTTGGAAGAGTTTGAGATTAGATATTAGTTCATCTTTGAAGGTATGGTAGAACTTACTGGAAAAATACCTTGTCCTATGCTTTTGATTTTTCGATAGTTTTGCTTACTATATTACAGACCAAGTAAAGATTCCTTTCTTTACTTGGTCTGTTCAAGTATTCTATTTCTTCCTGGTTCAGTTTTGGAAGTTTCATGCCTCTAATATGTGGCCATCTCTTCTAGGTTGCCCAATTTATGTCCATAATTTTGTTTGCAGTAGTTATTTTTATCCTTTGTATTCTAAAGGTGTATGTTGTAACTTCCCTTTTTTTCTCTCATTCTATTTATGTAGAGTTTTCTTTCTTTGTGGGCCTACCTAAATGGTTGTTTATTTTGTTTGTCTTTTCGAAGTAACAGTTGTTGCTTCCATTCATCTTTGGACAGTATTTTTTAATTCAATTTCACTTCATTTTTATAATTTCTTCTTTCTAACAACTTTTGGTTTCATTATTTTTCTTCCAAGTACCCTAAGAGGTAAGACATTTATTAGAAATGTTCTTTTTGTTTGTTGATCTAGGCCTGTATTGCCATAAATTTTTTTTTTAGAACACTTTCATACTGCTGGTGTAGTGCATACTGATCTAGTTACTATGGAAAGCTGTGTGGAGGATCTTCAAACTACTGAAAATGGAACTAGCATTTGATCCAACAGTTCCACTTTTGGAAATCTACCTGAAGGACACCAAAATACACCTGAACTCGGACGTTTATTGTAGCACTATTTACAATAGTCAGAATATGGACAACTCAAATGCCTGAATGAATGAACCAGTAAGTTGTGGTATATGTACACAATGAAATATTAATCAAAAATACACATTTGATGTAATTGTGGCAACATGGATGAACCTAAGGAGTTATGGTAGCAGAAATAAGGCAGAAAGAAAAAAGAGAAGTACTGGATGACCTCATCTTTATGTGGGATATAGGGAAAACAAACAAACAAAAGGAAAGGACAAGAAGAAGTCAAAACTAACAAACTGACAGCAGAACTAAAATATAAGGCAAGGGAGGGGGAAGGTGACTGAAAGTGGAGAGACAGAATGAACACAAGAAATTTAGACGATGGTTATGGGTTACAAGGTGGTGGGAAAACCCTGGGTTATACAACGATGTAACAATATATACACGTGCAATCAATTAAAAAATAAAAGAGAAAAAAGAAAGCTGTCGTTTCCTTCTTGATTTTCTATTTGCTTATCTGGGCATTGATGGAAGTGGTATGTTGGGAGTCCCTATTCTTAGTGTGTTTCTGTTGATGGCTGTTGTCAGTTTTGCTATATTTTACATAAAGAAAATATTTTACATAAAGAAAATATTAACAAAATTAACAACAGCCATCAACAGAAACACACTAAGAGTAGGGACTCTCAACATGCCACTTCCATCAATCCATGGTGTATACAGCAATGTAAGAAATATATATATATATTCAATAAAAATATTTTTCTTTATGTATTTTGATGATTCTTCGCTTGTTGCTTATATTTTGTTGTTATATTTTCCTGATGTGTTGCTCCTTTAATCATTATACAATGTGCAACTTTATCTCTTGTTACTTTTTAAATCTGAAAATCTATTTTATATGATCTAAATATTATAGTTCCTGTCTTTTCATAGATATGATTTAATTATAAGATTGGCTTCTGATTTTTTACTTTGAGTCTATCTATCTTTATTTTCAAGGCTCAGATCAGTCTCTGGAAATTGCAGAAAGATAACATCTAACATCCTGGAGAGTGGTCTATAACAAAAAGACAGGAGCACATTTTAGAGAGGGTGCAGATAAAAAGTACCATTATACACTGTTGGTAGGTATGTAGGCTTGTTCACTCATTCTGGGAAATAGCATGAAATTTTTTCAATATGTTAAAAAATTATGTCTACCATATGATTCAATAATTCTACTCCAAGTAGCTATCGGAATGATAGAAAAACTGTAATTTAAGGTATATGTGTGCTCTTTCAATTATTGTAGCATTATCAACAATAGTCAAGCTATGTAAAGAACCAGTGTACCCAAGAACAGTTAAGTAGATTAAGAACTTTTGGTATAGTTGCATAACAGAATATTGCTTAGCTATGTAAATGATGAAATCTTGCCAATCTTTGCTAACATGGATGGAACTACAAGAGAGTATGTTAAGCAAAATAAGTCATGAGGAGTAAGAAAAATACTGGATGCTTTCACTCAATGTAGTGTGGCACACAAAACAAAACTAAGCATCAAACAAAATAAACGTTTGAAAACTAAACCAGAACTGAGGTTACCAGAAGAGCAGGTTAAGTGGTTGGAGCAAAGCCGGGCACGGTGGCACATGACCTTAAGCTTCAGCCTATGAAGCGGCTCGGGCTAGGGATCTTGGGATTGCTTGAGTCCGTGGTACCCCGGGCAACATGAGCCTGCGGTTCCATGGGCAAAAATAGAGAGACCTAGTCTCTAAATAAATAAATAAATAAATAAATAAATAAATAAATAAATAAATAAATAAATAAATAAATAAATAAATAAAAAGCTTGGAGCAAAGATAAGTTCAGTGGAATATGCTGGAGGAGGGTTATTGGGGCTTTTTTGATGGATCCATTGCGATAGCACACATTTTTAGAAAAGTGAACCTATAATCCTAAAACATGTACAGTATTATAAATCAACATCATCTCAATAAACATTAAAGATGATATATGAAATTTTTTAATCCTGATATCATTCAGAACTTTTAAAGATGCCATCAAGTTTTTATGATATATGAGCATAGTTGTGAGTTGTAGTCTGCACAACACCTACAAGTTATTCTCATTCTGGTTTTGGATTTTTCGACGGCACAGCTCAGTTATCAGATTTTTGATTATTATTAACTCTAAACGCTGTCAACATGACTTTATGTAATTCTGTTTCCTCTCACCAAGATCCCATCTATAAATTTGTTAATATTTATGCTGTTGGTTTCCGTATTCCTTCTTTCCAGCATTAAAGATTGGTTGAGTAAACTTCTTTTGTCTTCATCATGCAGCCTTTATAATAAACAACATCTAGATAAATAGTATCCTTTATACTAAAAAAAATCTATAATAAACTAACATCTTTAACACCTATTGCAACATCTTTCTCAAACCATCATACTTTTTCTATTAATTTTCGATTTTAGAATTTCTTAAATAACATTACCCACACCGCCATACCCATTTTGGTCTGAAGTTTTCGAACATTTTGAATATAAAGTTTTAAAAATTGGTTATATATAATAGATTTCTTATATACTTCCTCTGGGATTTATGTAAATTAAAACAAAGAAAAAAATCAAAATAACTCATCAAACTGAAAGTGATTGAGAAAATATCTGAAAAAATTGGGCAAAGATAACGGATGTCCAAATGTGACAATAAAATACTGTATGATTATAGTCGCTTACTCACTAAAGACTTGACAGCACCCCTAGGTCTATTGCTGTGGGTATTACAATTAGAAGACTACCATATATCTTCATACTAGTCTTTATTTTTAAAATTATAATCAAAGAATGATTTAGAATTAGCTCAAGTATGATTTTGATGTGGCAGAAGGCAAATATGAGCAAAAGTTAGCCTGTTTTCCTTTCCAGCTACCTATGTACACATTACAATTCAGCTAGAATTAGATCAGATAGGATAGAGAAATGAAAACTTTTAAGGTAAAATTATTATGGAAAACTTTTAAAATTTGCTCTTCCTCAAGATAGGAAGGATATTAAAAACACCCATCACTGGAGTATAAGGATAGAAAACTGAGAAAAACCCACATTTTTGAAAAAATCCTTATAAAGCCTCCAAAAAATTCTGCACAGAGCTCGTTTCTGCTCAGAGTTGGTTCTTCTGAAATTGATCCCCTGACAGTGTCCTTATGTGCTTGGATTTATAAATTAGAGCAAACACAGGGAGCCAGTTCATCTAGTTTCTTCTCAATGACAGTCAGGCCACAGATGGTTTACCAATCTGTCTTTCTTTCAATTAACCATTGGCTATAATTTGTGGACAGCACCCCTTCCTAGTTCCGTGGGTATCCCCTAGCAGCAGGTTGGCTCAAACAGAAGGCCAATTGTGCATGATTTCTGACAACTTATGGCCATCTTACTAATGATACTTTTTTCAAAACAATACTATTTGAGATAGAATGATTTTAAAAAGTCCGTATGCTTTCTCAAAGTGTAAAACCAAATAGGTAGAATCTGTTGAGCTTGGCTTGAATTTTAAGAATAGTAATTGAACTTGCTGAGGAAATGAACTGAAGTTGTGAAGGGATTATCTGCAGGAGGAGGTGAAGGGAATATTGAAAATTTAGAATAGCACAAGATTAAAACTAATGATCCATTCTTTAAATGTCAAGGAAAAGTCATTTTCAAATTTCAAGTGATCATGTTTGTTTGAAGGTGAACTGTTCTTTCTTCCTGCTGAGACACTTGGATCATTCTCATGGCTTCTTCAGCCTATTTTTTCCAGTGCTCAGTGGTAAAATAAGATCTTCCTGAACTTTTTTCTTTTTAATTAAAATCGTTTTCCAGAGAGCATACTGATAAGAGTTTATTCCCTTCCTACAATCAAAGCTTTAAGCCAGGTCATAGATTATATCACTTGGGCTGAAGAATTTCAGTTAGGTTCCTACTTTAAGTACCATGGGTAATAGAAATGGTTCTATTTCAGCATTATCACAGGTTGATTTAAATCAATAGTTATACTCAGTTTAAATTTCTTGATGTTGACTATTTCAGTTAGAATTTTAATTTGTACATTCAATATTAATATTACTTCATTTATTTTTATTTTTATATTAAATAATTAATTTATATTTACATTCCACATATTTTTAATCCCTGGTGTTCACCCACTACCTTCCCTCCCTGATCATTTCCACCCTCTCCGCCCCCCCCCATTGTGTCCTTCAATTTGGTTGTTAATTTGTTTGACTTTTCCTCATGACTTTTAATTTTTCCTATGTCCCATATATTAATGAAATCATTTGGTTTCTGTCTTTTTCTTTCTGACTTGTTTCTGCTAATATAAATTCCTCCAAGTACATCCATGTTATCATAAAATAATCAAATTTCTCATTTTTAATTGATGAGTAATATTCCATTGTTTATATATACCACATCTTTTTCATCCAGTCATCTATCTTGGGGCATTTGGATTGTTTCCATGTCCTTGAAATTACAAATGGTGCTGCAGTAACCATCCAAGCACAGGTGTCCCTTTGTACCCACAATGCTGTCTCCTTTGGGTAGATTCCCAGAAAAGTGATTGATGGGTCAAATGGTAGTTCCATTTTCATTAGTTTGAGGGTCCTCCACCCAACTTTCCATAGTGGCTGGACCAGTTTACATTTCCACCAGCAGTTTAAAAGTGTTACTTTCTCTCCACATCCGTGCCAGCACTTGTTGCTTGTTTTTTGGATGTGGGCCATTCTTACTGGTGTAAGGTGGTATCTCAATTGTGGTTTTGATCTGCATTTCCCTAACTGCTAGTGATATTGCACTTTTTTCATGTGCCTGTTGACCATTTGTATTTCCTCTTTAGAGAAGTCACTTTTTATTTCTTCTCCCCATGTTTAACCATGTTTTTTGCTTTGTTTTTGTTCAGTTGTGTAAGTTCTTTGTGTATCTTTGTTATCAGACACTTATCACTTGTATGGAGAACAAAAATTTTTTCCCACTTGGTTGGGTTTCTTTTTGTTTTCTCTGTTGTCTCTTTTGCTGTACAGAAGCTTTTTATTTTGATGTAGTTCAGCTGTTTATGTTTTCCTTCATTTTTCTTAACTGTTGTAGATGTGCCCAGAAATGGATTTCTGAATTATAACTCATGGAGGGTTTTGCCTAATTTTTTCTCTATTTATATTATGGTTCCTGGTCTTACATGTAGGTATTTTATCCATTTTGAGTTAGTTTATGTACAAGGTATTAAGGAGGTTTCTTGGTTCATTTTCTTCATATCTTGGCCCAGTTTTCCTAGCACCATTTATTGAAGAGGCTGTCCTTGTTTCATTGTAAGTTTTTCACTATTCCATTGGTCTAATTGCCTATTTTTGTACCAGTATCAATATGTTTTAATTACTATGGCTTTGTAGTATATTTTGAAGTTAGGAATTGTAATACCTCTGTTCTCCATTTTTCTGGTCAGGAGGCTTTTGATATTTGAGTTTTTTGTTATTCCATATGAATTTCAGTAATTTTTGTTCTATTTCTTTAAAGAATGCCATTGGAATTTTTATAGGGATTGCATTGAAATTGTAGATTTCTTTTGGTAGGATGGACATTTTGATGATGTTAATTCTTCCAATCCATGAGCAGGAAATATCTTTCCATTTTCTTATGTCTTCTTCTATCCCTTCTAGCAGTGTTTTAAAGTTTTCTTTGTATGGTTCTTTTACATGTTTTGTTTTGTTAGGTTTATTCCTGAGTATTTGATGTTTTTTTTGGTGCGATGGTAAATGGGATTTTTTTTTATTTCTTCTTTTTCTATTTGGCTTTTTGCATATAAGAAAGCTACTAACTTCTGTGTGTTGATTTTGTAACTGG
Organism: Uropsilus gracilis; assembly: GCA_004024945.1. Lineage (NCBI taxonomy): Eukaryota > Metazoa > Chordata > Mammalia > Eulipotyphla > Talpidae > Uropsilus > Uropsilus gracilis. The sequence continues at coordinate 8,377 of PVHY01016851.1, forward strand.
CTACCTTACTGAACTGGTTTAAATTCAAGTAGCTTTTCTGTAGAGTTTTTGGGATTATCTATATAGAGAATCATGTCATCTGCATATAATGATAGCTTCAGTTCCTCTTTCCCTATATGTATCCCTTTTATGTCTTTCTCTTGCCTTATTGCCCTAGCTAGAACTTCCAGTAGAATGTTAAAAAGTAGTGGGGAGAGTGGGCATCCTTACCTGGTTCCAGATCTTAATTGGAATGACTTTAGTTTTCCCCCATTTAGGATGCTGTTTGCAGTACGTTTATCATAGATGGCTTTTATTATGTTGAGATGTGCTCCTTTAATCCCCAATTTTTTCAAGGGCTTTTATCATGAATGGGTTCTGAACTTTTTCAAATACTCTTTCTGCATCTGTTGATATGATCATGTGGTTTTTGTTTTTCTCTTTGTTGATGTGGTGGATTATGTTAATTGATTTCTGGATGTTGACCCATCCTTGTGTCCCTGGGATAAATCCCACTTGTTCATGGTGAATAATGCTTTTTATGCATTGATAGATTTGATTTGTCAAGATTTTGTTTAAAATTTTTGCATTTGTGTTCAATAGGGAAATTGGTCTATAGTTTTCTTTCTTGGTGCTGTCCATATTTGGTTTTGGTATGAGTGTGGAGTGTGATGTTTGCTTCATAGAATGTGTTTGACAGTTTTCCTTTTTTCTCAATTTTCTGGAAAAGTTTCAGTAGTGCATGTGTTATTTCCTCTTTGATTGTCTGATAGAATTCATTTATGAAACCATCTGGTCCTGGGTTCTTGTTTTTAGGCAGAGTTTTATGACTGCTTCAATTTTGCTGCTTGTGATTGTTTTATTTAAGTTTTCTATTTCGTCTTTGTTCAATTTTGAATAGCTCTATCTTTCCAAGAATCTATCCATCTCATCCAGGTTGTTGTATTTATTTCCATATAGTTGCTCATAGTAATTTCTTATTATCATTTGGATTTCTTTTGTGTCTGTTGTAATTTCTCCTTTTTTATTTGTGATCCTGTTTATTTGAATTTTCTCTCTTCTTTCTTTTGTGTGTGTTGCAAGGGTTTATCAATTTTATTTATTTTTTCAAAAAATCAGCTTTTAGTTTTGTTGATCTTCTGGAAAGTCCTTTTGTTTTCTATGTTATTTACTTTTTATTATTTCTTGTTTTCTACCTGGTTTTAGATTTTTTTTGTTTCTCTTTTTCTAATTTTTTGATTTGGATGATTAGGTTATTTCTTTGGTTAGTTTCTTGTTTTTGATATGGGCCTGTATTGCTATGAAACTTCCTCTTAAATATGCTTTTGTTATATTCCAGACATTTTGGGATATTGTGTCTTCTTTGTCGTTTGTTTCAAAGTAGGTTTTAATTTCTTCCATTACCCATTCTTCATTTAGTAGCGTGTTGTTCAGTCTTGCTTTTCTTGCTTTCTTTTCATTGTTGATTTCTAGCTTGATACCTTTATGGTCTGAGACAAAAGTTGGTGATATTTTAATCTTTGTGTTTTTATTCAAGTTTGCCTTGTGGCCTAGTATGTAGTTAATTTTAGAGAATGATCTGTGTGCATTTGAGAAGGTGTATTATTTTCCTTGTGGGTGTTGTGTTCTATAGATATCTATTAGGTTCATTTTTTCTGGGTCTTCATTGAAGGCTTTTGTGTCCTTGTGTAGTTTCTGTTTTTCTGACCCATCCTTTGATGAGAGTAGGGTGCTAAAGTCTCCTGCTATGTATGTGTTTTCAACAATATTTGTTTTCATTTCTCTTATATCTGTCTTATGAATCTTGATGCTCCCTCATCTGGTGAATATATGTTGATAATTGTTAAGTCTATGATGGGTTGACCCTTGAACCATTAGATAATGATCTTCTTTATCCTTCGTCACTTTTTATTTTTCAATCTATTTTGTCTGCTATAAGAATGGCTACTCCTGCCTTTTTTTGGGGGGGGAAGCATTTGATTGTAGAGTTGTTTTCTATCCTTTTACCTTTGATCTATGCTTAGCTTTTGGGATCAGATGTGTTTCTTTGAGGCAGCCAAATGTTGGGTTCTGTCTTTTAATCCAATCTGCAACTCTGTGTCTTCTGATTGGTGAGTTTAGACCATTGACATTTAGAGTAATTATTGATGTTTGAGGTTTGAGGTTCTAACATTGGATTCCTGGTGGTCATTTGGGGTTCTGTTTTAGTTTCTTTCTTTTTTTTTTCTTTTTTTGTTCTTTTCATTCTTCTGCCGATTTTGGTTTTAGGGCTTCTTGCAAGAGTTCTTGGAGTAGGGGTTTGGTGGTAACACATCTGGAGGCTTTGTCTATCTGAGAAGGTTCTAATTTTTCCTTCATAAAGGAAGTACAGCTTTGCTGAGTATTATTGGCTGGCACTTTTTGTCTTGGAATTTTTTGAAAACGTGGCCCCATTCTCTCCTTGCTTGGAGTGTCTCTTCTGAGAAATATGAGGTCAGTCTAATGGGTTTTCCTTTGTAGGTTATCTGCTTCCTCTCTCTTCTTAGTATCATAATTTTGTATTTATCTTAGGCTCTTGAAAGTTTTACTATGATGTGTCTTGCTGTGTTTTTTCTTTCATTAAAGTATTTTGGTGGTAGGCTGGGCACGGTGGCTCATGCCTGTAAGCTTCAGCCTATGAAGTGGCTGAGGCTAGAGATCGTTGTTTGAGTCTCGCCTGGGGCCTGTAGCGAGTCCTAGTTCCAAAAAAGTAGCTGGGTGTGGTGGTGCTGGTAATCCCAGCTACCTGGGAAGCTGAGACTGGGGATTGCTTGAGTCTGGGGTACCCCAGGCAACGAGAGCCTGCAGTTCCACAGGCAAAAATAGCGAGATCTAGTCTCAAAAAAAAAAAAAGTAGTTTGGTGCTCCTTTTTTTCTTCCTGTATATCTATTTTCATTTCTTCAGATTTGGGAAATTCTCCTCCATTATTTCATCGAAAAGCTTTTCATTTCCTATGTCTTCTTCTTCTCCTTCTGGGATTCCAATTACTCTTATATTTGTTTTCTTTAGGGTATCTGACACATCTCTGATTTTTTCTTCTGTCTTCTTTGCTTCTTTCTCTCTTATTCTTTTTTCATCCTCTCTACTTCTGTATCCTCCAATATACTAATATACTAATTTGTTCTTCTATTCCTTTTATTCTGCTTTCATGGCTTTTCTTTGTATTTTCGAGCTCCTCTAATGTACCTGTTGTATCCTGTATCTCATCCAGTTTCTTATTTAGGGATTCAATGTTTTTCTTCTGTTCATCAATTATATTTTTCATGTTGTATTATTTTCTATATTTTTCTACTTCTCTTAGCTCGTTGAGAACGTCTAATGTCTTGCTTTCCTTTTTATTTTTCATCTTCCCTTGATTATTTGAGTGCGTTTATCATGTTGAGTCTGAATTTTTTTTCTGATTTATAGAGCATTTCTTCCAAGTCATCATGTTGTTCTCTGGAGTAGGTTTATCGTCTGTTGATGAGTTATTTTTCTTAGGCCTTGCTTGAGTATTTCTATTTTTCCTCCTTCCTGTGTTTTCCCTTTGGGCTTACTCTACATAATGAATAACTACTGCTCTAGTATTGAATGGTATTATGAAGACTAAGTTTTGGTTAATTCTGTGTTTGTGCTTTTGCTGCTGGGGTGGCTATATCTTTTTTCCACTGGTTATTTTGGGGGACAAGTTCCTTTTCAGTCAGTGGGTGTGGTGAGTAGATGTGGTTTCTATTGTATTGTCCGTCTTCATTTTTTCTTTTCTTTTATACTGATAGGTTGAAGCTGTTTTTCAATACTCCCAAGCAGGTGGCTTTATTTAGTGATGTGTCTAGGGCTTGTCATATAAACCTTTGTGATTGGGTTGTCTTGACACTCTTGGGTAGTGAGTGTCCTTGGTTCCTGGGATGTGAGGTCTCTGCAGTCTCCCAAGTGGAAGATCCCTGGGCCAAGAAAGCACAGCCTTTTAATGTTACTGTAATTTCCCCCTCTATCTCCTCCTCCCAATTTCAAATAATTATTTGTAATCTAGTCACCCTTTGAAGTTACCTCATAAAGGAAAAGAGAAAAACTGGTGACAAATTCACTGTGGAGACAACATTGTTGCTTAGGATAATAAATGCACTGTAAAATGTCCCATTGTTTTTGGGAAAGTAAAAAAAAATCATTTAAGGATTTCCAGATTGAGTAGAAATTCCTTGAAACCTTTCAAGACTTCTCAGTTAAATTTCTATAGCACTACATGGTAGAAAAATGTCAAATATTTTACAAAAGAAATTATTTAATAGTTAATCGGAGATAGAATAGGATGCATAACAATAGCTATAGCTATAGTAATCAACTAAAAAATTTTATCAGTTCCTGAATGCAGAAAGTTTGCAACTTCAGCTGCCCTTGGCAAAAGATCTGAAGTACTTATATTTATTTCCTTTAGAATGGAACTTCACTTATGTTACAATACCAACCCGGGTAGAAATAGATAGGTCAAAACAATTACAATATGCATCCTGAAATGTGTGTAGGGAGTCTTGTATAGCTGTTATTAATCCCTTTCTCTCTTACATGATTAGAAATGAAATGAAATTCAACTACATGGATTGTAAAGAATACAAAAGGTAAACATAATTTCAGAAGTAAATCAGAGAATTTTTATTGGTATGTGCATGGCTTACTCCAAAATGTACCTCTTTGTGAGCTAAGTTTTCTCAGTTAAATTCTTTTTTGTACTTATGTTTTTGAGCATTTTTATTATTGTTTATTAAAAAAAATATCATTGTTGTATAACTGAAGGTCTCCCACCACCATATTATTCATGTGAATTGAATGACTACAGAAGGCAAAAGAATGTTATTCCACCATAGCTGGTGAAGTCCAGTCTGAAAAACCACAAAGATGTTAACTTTTTACTCTTTTGTAGAACATCTTTGTCATTAATATTGCCAAGACTCTATGTTATTCCAAATGTCATCACTTACAAAAATGTCCCTACTGTAAATTTTATTCCTTGAAAGAGGAAATAAGTATTCTATGGAAGACAATTAATTCTGTAAGTATATCCTTGAAAACAAAACAAAACAAAAAATGCTTCTCAGGAACTCTATGTAATTCCAATTCCCTGTACCCTGTTTGAGACAACATATAAACTAGAACCTATAATATGACTCACGTAGAACATAGGACATATTTTGTGCTTAAAAATGTCCTGGTGCAAATAAAAGAACAGTGCTATCCTCCCCCCCCTCCCCTCCCATGGAGCTCCTTAGTATCCTTGAAAATATTTTAATAAGTCTCTGGCCTATTAAAACAAACTTAACAGACACATCATTTAAGATATTGATCTGACTGCTCCTCATATCTTCAGCTAAGGAAAAGTTCCTTCTTGTATACCATTTTTCCTGTCCATGCTCCTTGAGTATGAGCCACTGTAATACTTCTGGACACTTTACCCAAATACAGAGTATATTAACAGCAGAAAAGAGTGCATCTGAAAGTTGAAGAGGGAATTGTATAAGAAAGAAAAAAAAAGGTAAATTATGGAGTAAAGGACAAGAATGACTAGGTTTTCTAGGAGAATAACTGATATATGCTTCATGTTCAAATTGTGGGGCATTGCTATATGCTTATTGTTAACTAGGTTTTAAATAAACTTAAGTCATGCTTCCAGGTTCTTTATAGGAAAAGTATTTTTCTTTTGCTCAATTGAACTATTTTCTCAAGATGAGGAGTTGAATATGAGAGAAATATATGTTTATTTTTGATAGTGATCAAATGTGGAACCTAATTTTAAGTATATCTATGCTTGGTATAGCACATAGTTATAAAGCAAGTTTTAGAGACAAATACAAATGATCTATAAACTTTGGATGGAAGAACCATGCATAAACTATGCTGATGGAAAGAGTTGAAACACTAAGGTTCCTGAAAATTAACCTGTAACAAACAATGAAATAATAGTGGGTCATTATCTACTGCTACTAAGTCCAGAACATTTGTGAAATGGGGTAGTCCTCAAAAAAGTAATGAGCAGAAAGCAGCAATTCTCTATGTACAAGAATTGAAGTGCTGTTATTACTGAAAGCTTGACTGCAGTGGGATAAATAATAAATTATAAATTTGCTGACTCAGGAATGAGGTCCCATCTTCCTATCAGAGAAAAAACAAATGGGTGGTTGAAGAGAGAGGTGATGCAATTTTGTAAGATAACCCTGGAATATAAAATTGAGGAATTCTATAAGAATGGAGGTGACAGACTGCTATGTACAGGAATTAAATTATAACAGTATCACAGAGCTTAAGGCTATTTTTAGTCTGATGTAGCAAAAGGCTAGAGTGCACCTGCACCATTTCTGGGCGAAAATGTTTGCACATAACAAATCCATGTGTACAAATGCATAGTTGGTAATCAGCACAGATTATTATCATCTTCCCTTCGCAATTGAATGTTGTTTAGGGGACAAACAAGCTTTTTGAAAAGTCCTCTGAAACCTTTGCTCTGTATTCCCCATGGGCGAAACTAGCATTCTTAAATTGTCTTAGTGCTCTAGTCTACAGCTTCCCCCCATATCAAATGAAGGGATTTGAATTTCCAGCTTAGAGACAGCCAAGACAGATGTGAATTATTCAGAATTTGGAAAACAGGGGCACATCAATGAATGGGGTGCTGGCAGGCTACCTCTGCAGTGCACATTTTCCTCCCACATACATTTTGTTTGTGCATGCACACTCATGCATATGATTTCCTTTACCTTTCAAAGAGAGGGTCACACTTTAGTAATGACAGAATGTTTCTGAACCAAATTCAATATATGCTACGTCTTAGAAGTTTAATTTAAAGGTAAAAAACGAGTAGGCATACAAATCCAATTTCAGAAACAAAGATAAACTACTGACAGCTTTGGTAAAGGTAACTCCAATTTGAAAACCAAACAATCTTTTCTTCAATGTGTGGCAAACATAATTAAATTTAAGTTTAATATCATGGAGGGTAGGAGAATATCTATTCAAGTTTAATATAGGTGTGTGGGAAGAGGAGAAGGATGGAGAATATATTTAGATTCCTCTTTTGAGAGGGGATACATCTTATATTAAAGAGAATGGAAGTTGTTCTATTTTCTCTCAACAGTGGAATAACATTGTTTCTTGGCTGCACTTCAGGGTAACTATTGTATAAAGAATTATCACATACATGATAATATAACAATATTAGATTTCATAAAACTTCCCTATATAATCATTTTTACTGTTTTTGCTCTTATAAGATGAAGAAGATACAGAATTCCAGGAAAGAGATTAAGAAAATATATTCCTGATTAGATAATATGGTTTATTATGAAAACATGAAGGAAATGGCATCTTTTGTAACCATTTGATCTTTTAAAGACAATTTGGAGGGTTTGAAAATGTGTTGGAGAAGTGTAAAGATACATCTAGTGCTATTGATGTATGTAGTGAAGTTGGGTCACCTATTGCTTTGCTGGGTATGTCAACTGTCAATAATGGACAAAGTCATGTTTTAGAAGACAAATCTATAGAAATGACTACATTTCTGGATACACATAACATTAATATTTCTGTATATATCTGTAGAAAATGTGTAGGTCATAGCCTTTCAAGTAGGTGGTCCTTAAAATGATACCAACTTCAATTTGAATCCTGAGGGTGGTTATATCCTTTTCAAAGGATATGCTATTAAGTGATGAGCAAGCAACACTTGCCATCTTTCAAAAATATGGCCAAGGCAATGGGCTGCCCTATGAGGAAGCAAAATGTTAAGCAGGAGGTGAACTCTAAGGAAATAAAATATTTGAAGACTAAAAAGAATGCTAAGTTAGTGTAGCAAAGATCAACAAAGGCTATAAATCTTTTGATTTTTGTATTAGAAATTTTATTAAAATTTAAGTAGTTAATACTCTAAGATCTGTTTATTACTTGAAGAAAGAGATATGACCTAAAGGAATAGAAACTTCTAAACCAATCAGCAGCCTAATATCGGACAAATTAATCTAATTTTAAAAGGATATCAAACTTCCTAAAATAGACAAGTCATGGATTGGTGGCCATGTTCATTGAATAATAATTGTGGTTCATTTCTGGTTTCTGACACTTCTTTGTGAGATGTTTTCATAGTGAAATGAAATCTGCATTATGCTATTCTATTTTACATTATTTGTTTTAGCTTTTTTTGTGTTTTAATCTTTGAAACCAATTCTGTGTGTGTGAGAGCCAGTGGGGGGTGGGGGGAGGGAAGAGAAAGTCCTCCAAAAGGCAACTTGCAATGCAACTGCTATATGAAAGGGCTAAACCTAAGAAAATGCCTATTAATACCATTGATTTATCAGAAACGTCTCCATTTTGTTAAGCACACATTTGCTTTGTAAATTCATTCCACTAGGAATTTTGCCTATGATTTGGTGTTATAATCTTCTGTTCACCCTGTTCTGCTTATAACACTGAATGTTATAACTTTTACAGCCTGAAATACAGGAGAAAGTCTATCTCTTTGGCTGCTTTAATGAGACTGTGTTCTGTCAGTTAGTGAGAAGAATGATTATACTGCGAGAATGGATGAATATTTTAACTTGTTAAAAACATTCGTTGAAAGAAAATGAGATTTTACATAAATAAGATTACCCAAAAATTGATTGTTATTTTAATTTTGTAAAGAACATTCACCATGTTTTTCTTTATGTGCAAATTTAGTGTAAATTTCTTCTCTCCCTATCAGGTGCAAGAGAATAGATACCAGTAGAGGTAGTTTTAATGATTTATCAACCTTTTACATGCAAAAGCAAGTGACTAAATACATTTCTAAAATCAACTACAGAAGACATTATTGACTTTTCCTGTAATTAGCTATTAAGCTACATTAAACAGTATACAGAAAACAGTTTTTCTTTTTTTGCGGTATTTTAAAGTTTACTTAATTGTAATTATTCAAAGACAGAGTGAATGAAACTGAAACACGTTGATGAGGAGAAATTGCAGGAACTCCATTTCTTTTACTATCATTACACAGAAGCCCACTCACTGCCATATTTCTTCAGGATCAGTGTCTTGGAATGTCTCCAGTCATGATTAGCTACATCAAAAGTCAAGGGCATCTGTCATCTATGTCCACATCACAATTATGTAGTGTCCAGGCAGAGTACAGCGATGGGAGAAGTAACCAGATGCTCACAGATAACAAGGTTTCTGTGAAAAACTGTAATGCAAGAACATTCACATTTTAGAGAAAAAAATTTCCAATTCTCCAATTTAATGTTCTACAAACATTATAAAAATTTTCACTTAATACTATGCATGAATGTCTAAATTCATTTAACTAGCAGATTGCTTTAACCCACTAAAATAGCAAATATTTTAATGCATGTGTCAATTGTAATTATAGCAGTCCTGTTTATTTGCTAGTGATACAAGAACCATTTCCACTTCTTTTTTTAATCTTGGTCTCAACAGTAGAATAAAATATTCTTACATATTTGACATATTTTATATTTTTCAGAAATTTGAGAAGTTTTGAAGGGAACAAAAATAAAAAAGAAACTTGTCTTCGCACTTTTAGATTGAGAAATTGTGAAAATTTTAGGAGAATACTTGATCCTGAATGAATTCTACTTTACTTTTTAAAGTCATAAAACTGTTTCTCAGTTTGGAAAAGTTTCATATTCTTGGTGAATGCCCATTCACCTGAGTGAATGCAGCCAATACTGACTCTTTAGAATTTCTTTTTACCCAGTTCTTTTTCTGATCAGTGAATTTGAATCATAACAATTTAACATTATGCATTTATGCATTTGTAAATGTCAAAATATTCCCTTCCTAAGCTCAGCCAAAATTACTGCCAATAAGGATTTTCTTACTGGACAGATCAATTTTTTCTAATTGTACATTGTTTTGAATTATTTTGAAAAATTTCAGTAAATTCCCAAATCACTTATGTGAAGAGTTTTGAAGAATTTCAGATACCTTATGTTGGAAATAGAGATTAGAGATTAAATGAGCTATGTGTATTCTTGAAGGCAAGCTGATGGCCTGCTGTAGTCTTGACACATGATGCCAGAGAGACCTCTGCCACTGTAAGTGCTTTCTTAGGATATCGGAGTATAAGCCAGTGAATACAGGTTGAAGATCAAGGATGGTGGCTCTCAGAGCAAAATTTGTAGTTTTCCTATAAATCATTAGGTGTCCATTCTGATATACTTCATAATTTGGATTCATTACTAACATTAATTTTGTTGGAGTCTAATATGCTGTGAACATTTTCCTTTTGTCTTAGTGGTTGTTTCTGAAATCCCATGCCAGCTCCGTGATGGTGAAGTTAGAGTTTTATACAAATAAATCTAAATGTTAAGCAAAATATTGCTTTAAAGTTCCTTATATTAATTTGTCTTAATATACTGTATGCTATGAGATACACATACCTCACAAAGTCATGAAATAACTTAAGCAGTATGCCGGTATCACAAACTCTACATTTTTAAAATATAGCAGGTATTTTGGTAAATGTTGTGCATCTGAGCAGGGAGATGATAAAGTGAAAAGCATTAAAGAATCAGGAATAAATTGTAGTCAAGTGAGGGGAAAAGGAAAGTTAGAGTAAGAGGTGGGTAGGACTGCTATGCAATGCACATTCTCCTAGCACTTCCATTTCCTCTTCCTGATACTTTATTGTTCATCCCTTGCGAAGCATAGACAGTCACATAGGTGGTTTTGTGCCTGCTACCAACTAGGCATCATCAAATACTCTGACATCAATAGGGAGAATCAGATGATGGAGTGTTCTGACCGTTATGGGAGGTTGTGCCCAGGGCAAAATTCTATTTTTGTTTGTTATCAGATCTGGACCAGCACTGAGAGGTACTTTCTTATCTTAGAATTCTGTGAACAATATTTCAGTGTATTTTGGGGACAGCAGTGCTTAGTGGAAAATTATTTTGAATTAATCAAACCTTTGTTCATCAGGTTATATATTCATAGCAAACTATTTAAATTTTCTTAATATCAGTTTCTTGATCTCTAAATTACCAATATTAAATCAACAATCTCAGTTGCCAAAGTGAAACCACTGAGATTCATCATAATAACTACATGCAATGCTAAACACAATGTGTGGAATATAGTGAAAATTAATCAAATGCTCATTCCAAGATGTGAATTTTAATAGATTTTTTTAGATGGTGTGTGAATCACATTTAAGTAATTGTATACATTTTAGACTTGTAGACATTTAAAATGTAGACATTGTCTGCATTTTAATTTCTGCTATGAATGAATATTTTACTTATAATTGAAAAAACTGAATATGAGGAAGTAGATAGCTTGAATATTATTTCTGATTTTTTTCCTGGGGCAAATCTGAAAGGATGAGGTCAAAAGATGAAGAATACTTTTTCTCACCAGGAGAACCAGTCAACTGAAATAAAATTGAGGAGTACTATAGTAAATGCTCAACCCCCAAATTAGACTTAAAGATCTGGATTTCTATTCCTGGTGAGGAATATAGAAGCATACTATAGAAACAAAATCTCTTCAAGTGGAATCATATCAAAATCAAAAGTCAAATAATATATTACTGTCATAAAAATAAACTAAATCCTGCAATTTGTGATAATATGTATGAATTTTGAAAGACGTTAAATTAAACAGAGAAAAACAATTGCCATATGATTGCACATGTATCCGGACTCTAAAAACAGATTAACAAATAGTTAAAAGTAAACAACATGCTCATAGATCAGAGAACAGATGAGGGGTGGCCAGAAGTAGCAGGTTGAGGAACGCTCCCATCACACTGTACCACATTGCATGACCTGGGAGAAGGAGAGCAGTCCCGTGCCCTTCTTCTGATGCTGTCCACCTCATCAATACACACCCAACCCTTGGACGAGGCAGGAAATGCTCCTATCACACCACGTCATGCCAAACAACCCAAGAAAATGTGAGCAGACCCAGGCCCCTCTTCTGCACACCACACCACTGGATGACCATGTCCACCAGACCAGCTGGCAGCAACTTCTAGCCTGTACTGAGCTCCAGCCCTGAAACACTAACACCTCACCTTAGAACTGGACTCCTCAGATACTATAGCATAATCCAGAGAAGAACACCTGATGGAGAAGTTTCAGGGAACTACACCTCTATTCCTGCCCTCCAATCACTGAAGCCCATGAACTTGGCAAATACTTCTAAAATCCAGCAATACCACCAAGAAACACTACCCATCAGCATCAGTGGCACTAGCACACCAAGGGGAGAACAAATCTGAAAGCAAAATATGGGAAAAGGAAAATCACAAATGACCGAACCAATGATCCTGAGACCAACACATCTCAAAAAGTAATTCAGCCCACTGAAACCAACAACACAGGCAAAGAAAAATATTACAACATGACAGAGAAAGAATTCAGAACCATCATAATAAAAAACTGGAAGATTTAACAGAGAAAACAGAAAAGGAAAAGAATAAGATGAAAAACACAATCACTGAATTGAAAATGAAGATAAATTCTTAAAATATAAATTGATGGAAGCTAACAGAACTATAGAGGAAATAATGAACTCAGGGAAAAGCTGAGAACAAGGAATAGAAGAAATGGAAGAAAGGGTTAACACCATCGAAGATTCAGGCATAAATAGAACAAACAAACAAAAGCAGAAGAAGAAAAATAAAAGATGCAAAAAGAAAAAAAGTGAAGCTACACTCAGGAAAATATTGACAACTTGAGAAAAACCTGTACCAGAATAGTAGGCATCCCTGAAGGAGAAGAGAAAGACAAAGGAACTCAAATTATTTGAAGAAATAATTGAAGAGAATTTTCCAAACATGAAGAAATGAAAATAGACATACAAGAAGCTAGAGCATCAATAATACAAAGAAAGAAAAACTATAGCAAGACACATAAAAGCAAAATACCAAAAATTTAAGACAAGGAAAAAATAATGAAGCTAATGAGAGGCAAAAATCATATAACCTATAAAAGAAAACTTGTGAGGCTCACTTCAGGTTTCTGAGAAGAGACACTTAGGGCAAGAAGATATGGAGTGAGGCATACAAAAAGCTCCAAGATAAAAACTTTCAGTCAAGGATACTTTATCTTGCAAAGCTCTCCTTCATATATGAGGGGAAAATATGGTCCTTTTCAGACGAACAAAACCTCCCAAAATTTTCCATAACCAAGTTCCCCCCTTCAAGAAATAGTATGAAAAACAGTAAAAAGTAACACAATGGAAGAATGAACAGGGAGAAAGGGAACAACAAAAAAGGAAAAAGGTGAATAAATTTACAAGTATGGACCACCATATATCAATAATCACCCTAAATGCTAATGGTCTAAACTCACTAATAAAAAGAAACACAGAAGCAGAATAGATTGAAAAATAGAATCAAATGTTCTACAGCCTCAGGGAAACACACCTAACTGCTAAAGATACATACAGATTGAAAAACAATCCTACAAGCAAACAGACCCCAAAAGAAGGCAAGTACAGCCTTACTTATATCAAATAGATTTCAGACTAAAAGAGATAATAAGAGACAAAGATGGTCACTATATAATGACCAAGGTGATAATACACCAGGAAGACATAACACTTATCACTACATATGCAGCAAATGAAGAAGCATAAAAATATACCAATTACTAGCATCTTTGTAAAAGACATTAAAGAAAAAAATATATATGTATTAGGAGATTTCATCACCCTATATCACCAAGGGACAGATGAACAAGACAAAAAGTAAACATGGATATGGTACCCCTAAATAAATGCCTAGATCAAATGGGCCTAATGTATATATACAGGAAATATTTATCTATATAGGAAAATATATATATACAGGAAATGGGCAAAATGTATATATACAGGAAAATGTACTCTGTAAGAAAGGAATGCATATATTCTTCAAGGGCACATGAATCATTTACCAAGTTTAATCAAGTTTTGGGTCACAGGACTAGCATCAGCAAATTCACAGGGCTTTAATTTAAATTTAAATTTTCTTGACCATAAAAGCATCAAACTAGAAATCAATAATGCAGTGAAGGAAAGGAAACCTCCCATTTCATGGAGACTGAAGCCAGCACTATTGTAAAGAGTGGATTAATGAGGGAATCAAAGAATAAATGTAGAAATATTTCAGGATGAATGATAATGAGTATACAACCTTCCAGAACATATGGGATGCTGCAAAAGCAGCAATAACAGAGGAATATAAAACAAGAGTCCTGCATCAAGAACAAGAAAATACCCAAAGAAACAGCGTAAACTCACATCTGAGAGAATGAGAGATAGAAAACAGAAAAACCCAACAGCAAGTAGAAGGAAAGAGATAATTAAAATTCAGGTAGAAATAAATGAAGTTGAAATAAAAAAGACAATAGAAAAGATGAACAAATAAAAGATCGTTCTTTGAAAAGATAAACAGAATAGATAAATCTCTAGTGAGGATCATGAAAAAGAGAACAAAAAATGCAAATTACCAGAATCATAAATGAAAGAGGAGAAATTAAAACAGATAAAGCAGAAATAAAAAAGATAATTAGACATTACTATGAACACCTATATGCAAACAAGTTGAACAACCTCAATGAGATGGGTAAATATTTACAAGCATACATTTATCCAAAACTGGATAAAGAAGACATCAAAAATCTAAATAAACTAATCCAAGCAGCAAAATTGAAGCAGTAATAAAATCACTCCCCCAAAACAAAAAACTGGATCAGATAGGTTTTCAAATGAACTCTAGCTGAAGTTCAGAGACAAACTGTTGCCTAGTTTACAAAAACTCTTTTAGAAAAAAGAGAAAGGAAATACTACCAAATCCATTCTATGAAACCAGCATGACACTAATACCAAACCCTAGCAAAATAATAACAGGAAGAAAGAAATCTACAGGCCAGTCTCCCTAAATAACAAAGATGCAAAGTTTGTCAAAGAAAATCATAGCAAATAGAATCCAACAATGCATCTAAAAGAATGGACCAAGTGGGATGTATTCCAGGGAAACAAGGATGGTTCAATACCTGTAAATCAATTAATGTAATCTAATACATCAGCAAAAAGAAAACTAAAAAATGCATGATCATATCAGTAGATGCTGAATGTATCTTAACATTTATTATAAAAGCAATGTATGGCAAACTCACAGGCAATATCATCCTAAATGGTGAAAAACTGATAGTCTTCCTTTTGAGATTGGGAACAAGACAAGGTTTTACTCTCACTACTGCTTTTCAATATAATACTGGAAGTTCTAGCTAAAGCAATAAGGCAATAGAAGGACATGAAATGAATCCAAATGGGGAAAAAAAGAAATAAAGCAATCACTGTTTGTAGACATGATAATTTATATAGAGAATCCTAAGAACTCTACAGAAAACCTAATGAAAATAATAAACTAGTTCAGGTATAAACAAAATCAATGCACAAAGGTCAGTAGACTTCCTATATGAAAAAATCAGTCTGAGGAAGAAGAGATAAAGTAAACTAGCCCATTCACAGTTATACCAACGAAAATTAAATACCTGGGAATAAACCTGACAAATGACATGAAATGCTTCTACAAAGAGAAATATAAAAGAGTGCTAAAAGAAATAGAAGAAGACACAAAGAAATGGAAAGACATCCCCTGTTCATGAACTGGAAGAATTAATATAGTCAAACTGGTCATTCTACCAAAAGCATTCTACAAATTCAGCACAACTCCAATAAAAATCTCAATGTCATTCTTCAAGGAAATTGAAAAAACATTACTAAAATTCATTTGGAACAATAAAAATCCTCAAATAGCCAAAATTCTTATTAGGAGAGGAAATGGAGGTAATATACTTCTAGACTTTAAACTGTACTATAAAGTCATAATAATTAAGATGGCATGGTACTGAAACAAAAACAG
>PVHY01016852.1:0-32808 GCA_004024945.1 Uropsilus gracilis
GGCCTCTTTCCTGGCTGACCCCAGCCCCACCCCGCCTGACCTCGAGGAAGCGAGAGGAGCCGGTGCGCGGGCACAGAGACCCGCGCGAACCCTGGGAGCCACCGAGTCCCGGATGCTCCCGGGCTCCACCCCAGTCTCGCCCCGCCCCCTCCAGTAGGTGGGGTCCGACCGGTGCGCCCAGAGTGCTGCGGCCGCTGTTGTGGCCGCCATGTGCGCGACGCCCTGGGGGCCGCGCGGTGTCCGCCCGCCGGCCAGGCCCGGCCTCTTTCTGGGCCGACCCCAGCCCCACCCCACCTGACCTCGAGGAAGCACGAGGAGCCGGCCCCAACACTGTCTTAGTAGTGAATTGCTATTAACTATTTAACTACACAAACATTTCTTAATCTGATTCTATTAAAAATAAAATCCTGACCAAAGTCTTAGAGATATTTTACCACTAACCTAATAAAATAATGAGACAGGAAAATAAAAGCTATTCCACAATCACAATTTTCAATATGCATGTTGGGTTTTATATCTGAACTCTCAGAAAAACTTTTTAAAGTTAAGAAACCACCAGTGTGTTGGGAGAGTTAAGACTTAGTGGCGTGCATTTAGTCCTCTCTCATGTTGGCTTTGGAGGAATCAGCTTTGCTTTGGTAATAAAAGAAGAACCTAGGCGAGCAGAGGAGCATTAAAAAAGAAAGAAAGAAACTAGTGAATCTCCAGACTACAGTCTGGTAAAGGGTAAGAACACAGATATGGTACAGACTCTGGGGTTTATTAGCGGTGTGTTCTTAAACAAATTGTTTTGCCTTTGTGTGCCTCAGTCTCCTTCACTAGAAATGGAAAGAATATTAGTATCTACTAATATTATTTGTGAAGAGTAAATTAATTTAATCTCATAACAACCTTACAGGGTGGTTACATAAAGATTTCAAGTAACCCTGGGTTCCTAGAAAGTAACCAATAAAATTATTGGTCACAATTATCATCATCATTATTGTCCATCTCTATCAAGAAACATGTTTTGCATTTTTAGTTACAACTATTTTTGTTGAAAATTAGTGAGATTGTGATTCAGAAAGAAATGGTGAAGTAAGGATTATCTGTCTTGCAGATAATAGTCAAATTAATCAGACTTGCAACCTCGTTCTGAATGATAACGCATTCATTCATTCATTCATTCATTCATTCATTCGTTTATTCATTCATTCTGTTAAGATGATAGCTCACACACTTACCAATGTCAGCATTGTTGTTCAACCACTTACCAGCTGTATGAGCTGAGGCAGCTTTTTTTACCTCTCTGTACTGGATTTTCTTCATCTGAGAAGTGAAATAATCATCTCTTTCATTTTTGTTACAAGTAAATTCATTATGTACTGGTTAATTATGTGTTAACTAAGTAGATTATGGAGAGTTAGAGGTCTTGTGAAGTACTGGCACAGTGACTAACCTGTAAGTATTCAAAAAATAGTTGTCTTATATAGATTAACATGAAAAGGTCTTTTTCCGGAGATATGGTTCCTTCATATAGTTTTCCAAACTGCAACTCTTGATTTAGATCAAGATGAATTAGAATCACCCTTTTTAAAGACCAAAATCTTAAAAATAGGAGAATATACATATATTCAATGAAGAGACTGACACAGATATAGATAAAAGAGAATTGCATGTGTTGAAACATTAATTTTGCCTCTGTAGATACTTGCATGTAGATGTTGGCTGTTTGAAACATTTATTACAAAGGCTGCAATCCAAACATTTAGAAGCTTTCTATAGGATGGGAACAGTGCTGTTAGCACCCTCATCTGCCCCTAACTCAGAATGTTGTATTTGTCCTGACATTAGTTCAGAGGCATAACTTTACCAGTGTGTGGCAAAAATAGCACACATAGCATTTAAAAATCAATCAATATCAAGCTGACTTGGTGGTATAATGAGAAGGACTAAAACCATTACCTAAAAATAAAATATCAGAATTTTTGATAAATTTTATTGATCATGACTTCTTCTCACTGCCACTCTATAAAGCAAAAAAGTCATTTACAATAGAGATACATCAAGTGGTCTATCTTTGAAACATTCTGCATTAAATCTGTCCCCTCACAGAAGGAAAATCTCTGCTGCATCTACTATACGTACTGACAGACACTAAAGGGAAGAAAGCTGTCACCTATTGCCTAGAAAATGAGATGAATAATTGCTACCTTCTCAGGAGAGTCCTTTGCCTTAAAAGCCTTCAACTCCAGATCATCTGTCTTTACACTTTCTTGTGCATATAGGCCTCCTGTCTCTTTTTCCAAATTAAGGGCACTCAATAGACCTGCCACGATGGGCACTAATGAATTCTCTGAGACTAATCTACACTGTAATGAGAGCTGGAATCTGTCACTCATTCTCCCAGGAGTTAGCAGTTCACACACAGTTACATCACCCTATTAAAAATAACTTATTAGTAGTGTTGCTTGTCTGCTACTATTCACTAATAAGGTGTGATCAAAGAGACATGTATTTGAACAAATGAAGAAATTTAATTTGAATTGTTCTCCATTAGTTTTTGTGGCTGAATGCACATAGATGGTAAGAAAATCCAAACATTTTCTACATAATACTGCTACCTTGGGGAAGTATCAATACCGTTATGATTTTTCACCAGTGACTTGAAAAACAGTTAAATGAGACTCTGCATCCCATTTAAAATAAAGAGATGAAGTTGTATACCCTACCCTCTGCATTATTGTCTCCCAGGAAATATTTCTGTTTTTTACAAACGCTTTCTTTATGGACCTGATTTCCTCTATTATTAAACCATGACCGTAATTATGACAGCCAAGTTAGAGAAGATCAATCTAGAGGTGGTAAAATTAGTAGCTGTAAACTAAATAGTAAGTTTAGAAGTAAATGCTAGTAGTAAATTTAAAGGGAGTTGGATGAGATTTTTATTAGAATTTTGCAAAATTTATATAAGCATTTTTCTACTGTTTATTTTTGTCAATATGCCCTCATAAGACCACTGCTTTTACTTGCTGTGGAGGTTATTTGAATCTTGTTTTTTCCTTGTGGTCTTAAGGAAAATTATTTCCCTTTTTATTTTCATTTACTTCATCTGTAGGATGAGTAAAATAATAATCTATGTCATACTTTCAGGTGGATTACATGTGCTTAGTGTTTGGTCCATGGTAAGTACTCAGTAAGACCCATGATTATTATAATATCCATCATTATGCCCTCCTCCTACTCCAAGGCAAAAAGTCAGAGAGAGGGTTTATTTTTTGCATTTTAAAACTCAATTTGTTTTTGTTTTGCTTTTGAAGTAACCACCTGAAAATAACTATAGGGATCAGCTCAAAAAATATTGAAAAGCAGCATTAACCCTTTATTAAACTTAGCAATGCCTTCCACTGGTCCACAGTCCCATTCTTGGCCACCTTTTCTGAAGAAAATTCCTTGTGTAAGGTGCTACTGCTCTATTAGTTACTAGCTGTGTGATTTGAGCAAGCTTCTTGAACTCTCCAGAATGCATCTTCTTTATTTTTGTAAAAGTAATAGTGGTAACACCTCCACTGTGTTGTTTTGAAGATTAAATTGGATGAAACAAACATGGGAAAACATAAATCAAAGTATCTAGTGTTTCAAGGTAAAAGTGAACTACAATTATCATATTATTTCTTACTATGTCTCTGATTCAGCATCTCTTAGTCCGAGTTCTGGTTATTTTCTAACAGTTGTACAGATGCAGGTAGTGTCCGCCCCACTATAGTTTCATCCAGCCAACATGCTCATAAAATGTGTAATCTCAGAGGGCTGCCGGGAAGTGTACCAACTATAGAACAGAGCTTCAAACTAGATCAGGTCATATGTAAATAGACTATTAATAGAATTTGACCTCATTCACTGAGCCTGTTAGCAAAGTGTATGAAACAGCCTGAACTGATATCCTACTTGTTTCATTATTAGACCATTCATTTAATGAAATATTCTTTTATCAGTTTTCAAAATAGCAATTGGACTCGTATTGGTGAACAACATAAATCACTCATAGTCTGTCGAAATGATTAGGATTAATATTACAGTTCAAAATTAACAAATACAGTTTAGCTACATACTTATTCTGCAGTATAAGTATGATATAGTAGCTAGAAGAAATGATTGCAAATAATTACAAAATTTTCAGAGCCAAGCTAAATGCATGAACAACTCGCAATTAGAATCACACCCAAATACTGTTTAAAACAAACCAGATTCTTTCGTACACTTTGGGACTTAGCTTGATTATGTCCTGAGGAGTTTTACAGCCATGTGATACATACAAAGTGAAGTGTTGAGTTTCGATTATTTTGCATGAAATATGTCTTTCCAGATTTGTGTTTTCCACAAATCTTATCACAGTTATCTACTGTAATGGAGTTTGTTAAAAGTCTCCACTTCTATTTTTCTTGTCTGACCTGAATATTTCAATAGATAGTTTACTACCTTGATATTGAAGAAAAATAAGAATGTGATAATAACAAATATTTCTATTCTGTTTCCACGTGCCTGATATGACTTAAATTTTTTACACATTGTAAGTCACTTAATCCTCATATCAACCCTATCAAGTAGGTGCTATTTTATCTCCACTTCCTTTGCAGAAAAGTAAGCTACAGAGCAGTGAATTCATTTGCTGAAGTTCCTACCAGTAGACAATGGAAGAACCAGGACTAAAAATCTGGTTTACACCCTAGAGTATCATTCAACTAATGCTTCATGGCTGAAGCTTTTCTTATTTATCACAATCAAATTTATGGTTTGTCAGCTAGTGATAAAGATCCCTGTAGTAGGGTACAGCTCTGGTAGTATAATTTCTCAGTATGACTTAATGTCTTTCAAATTAAACTAAACTACTTTCTACTTGGATACTCTGAATTAACTTTCATGACTAGTTTTGATAAAGCGATAAAAGGAGGATAATTTTTGAGATCATGTTATGATTTCCTGAATTAAAATTGAGTGGGTTCTTTGGCTTTTGGAAGTAACATGTTTGTTTTTTTTAAATATTTTAAGATACCATAAAGAAAAACTGGTTATAAGGATAGTATTATTGTTGATCTTCTAACATACAGCAGTTAAGTGGTTTGGGAGGTGATCCTAACTCCAGAGGCAGGATTTTATTTGAATAAACCAATGATGATAATCTCACCTTCCTTGCAGTACTGCTGAGGAACCAATGCATCAGCAAGTAAGACCATAGCATTGGTCTGACTGTCATTTACCAGGAAGGAGCTTCATTGGTCTACTCCAACCCAATGGGAAGATCTACTCCTTGGCATAAGAGTTATCCTTGGCTTCCACTGTAGATAGAGACATGGGATGAGATTAACACTATGACATCAGAAGACAATGGGAAAGAAACTGGATACTTGATGACTTTCTCCAGTTGCTGAGTCAACCAGTCCCTTAAGTCCCTCTTGAAGGGAAAAAAAAATCATAGTTTTAAGCTTGCATGTGATTTTCTGTTAATTTGTAATACAACTACAGTTAGAAAATACATTTTGGAACCTTCGGATTTAAATGGGACATTTGGTTCTGTGCATTGTGAGTTATAGACATATGAATGGATCAAATTTCATGAACAATTTTGTTAAGCACGTGATAGAATACATACCAGTTACAATGCAGGCATGTCCACGCACATTATCTGTAAGTTCCTTTACAACAGGTTCATGGGAGCAATAACAATCCACATTTCTTCAGTAAGTAAAAGTCCAGAGTACTTAAAGAACTTTCTTCATGTCTGCTGTTACTTGATGGGAAATTTTTACTTGAGCACAAGTCTTTGGACTTCATGTCCCACCATGTTAGCCCTGGCACTTTAATTTAGGTGATCCAGGGAAGGAGAGGTGGAGATACTCAAAGAAATTCATATCATTTCAATCAGAGGTGATTTTTCTTCATGAGATACCAGTTAAATATTATACTGTACCACTTTTCTCCTCATGGTGTGGTATATCTTGTGGAAAATCACCAAAGTCATTATGTATATGGCAGTCTATAATTATGTGTACATATTTTATGGAAGTTGAAGTAGAAATATCTGTTCTGGCATAGCGAGCACATATCTCTTTCCAATCACATAATAAAATTATGTGTAGTGGGTATGAAAAAATTCATATAATAATGTAAACAGCGAAGGAGATGCAGTATATCTAAACACATTTAATTTAGCTTTTAATATCTTTATTGTCTCATAATTTCCACTTTCTTAGATTTGCTAGTGCAATACTTGGATTTGGATTCTAGTGCAATTCTAAATGGGAAACATTTGTTACTCATTCTAGGTCCACATAGTGAATTAAGTTTGGATAACAGCAAATAAAGATGATTATCACACATGAGAGTGAAGCAATTCAATGAACATAATGTCAATCACAGATGACAAGCTTTCTAGAGTTCTATTTGTTGCTTTTCAAAGCCAAATTCTTCAGAAAGTGCTACTGTAAATGCTCCTGATTCTTATAAAACAATTTGTTGTAAAGGTAAAAAGTCAAACAAGCAATGTTTCCTTTGCTCTTCCATCCATTGCTTAATACTGTCTATGTTCCTTTTTAAAGACGGGATAACTAACATTTGTTGCTGTTTGGGGCCTTAGCATGAAATTAATTTTTACCATTGCCAACAACTGGTATTCAAGTCCAAGCATGCCATGAAAATTGTCCCGAGATGTTGTAAAACTAGAGCAGGGTCCTAAGCCCCATGTATGCGGAAGTTGGGAAAGTAGGAGAAGTTTAGTATTTGTCTACTCATGATAACTATGAATTAACATCAAAATGTTCAAACCAAGTTAAGAAGAATGCAAATCTGTTCAAGTGTTTTGAACTGAATAGACATTCCACCAGATATTGACCGATGTTATGTTAAAAATGATTTGGTGGACACAGTATATAGAATGATCTAAATTTATTAATGCAAAAAAACTGTGTGTGGGGTTGGGCAGGGGAGTTTCTAAGGGAACCCTGTGGTGTTCAAAGAACACTTTGGGAAATGTTGGGCTATGGCATGGAAGAGTTCCATTAAAATAAGCTTCTCTACATGAAATTAAAGCGATATAATGGAGAAAATATTTCTTTTTGCATATTTATTTAAAATGTTTTAAATCATTGCTTAAGTGGAAAAGTAGCATTTTGTATAGTGTGTAACATTTTCAAATAATTTATCTCCATTACTTTTTTTTATTCACAAGAAAATTCTGAGAAAATAATTGAGACAACTGAATTCTTTCACAGCTGAAGAAACCGATGCAGCAAGGTCGACGCCTTTTCCACTCCACTCAGGGTAGGCTTGCCCAAGGCTATGAAAGCCGTCATTCCCAGGCCAAAATCTACCTAGCAGTTTGTTCTTGTGCAGTCTGAAACTAAGAACATATTCCAAAAGATTTTTGTTACAAATCATAAAGACAGAGGGACAGTCACTATCTGAAATTTTCCAAAAATTACCTTGCCAACCCCTGGACTAGGTTATGTTATGACAACAATTCCCATATCACAGTGGTTTTGTCCCACACATATGTATTCCTTCTGAAACAACACACCCAGTGCAGCTGTCAAGAGTCCTGCTTATCCAAATCACTCGGGAAACCAAGCTGACCGAGACGCCATGCCATTATGTGCTTCCTTGATTGCCACAGCAACAGGGAAGGAATGTGAGAAGATGAACCCTGGCTCTCAAAATTTCCACCTGTGAAACACACCACATTTCACTGGCCAGGCAAACCACATGATCTCATCTCATTCCCAAAGGGGCAGGGAATTTTAATCCTCCCTTGTGCTCGCAAGAAGAACTCCCCAAAATATTTAGTAGACAACAGTACCCATGCAGGGTACACAAGCTTTTACATCGTGTGTATGTGTGTATAGAAAGTTAGTTCAAGGAAAAAAATGAACTAGAATCCTTATCCCATGAAAATTGATTTACTGTCCTGTCTCTGTAGATGATAAATATCTCTATAATAATGTTGATAAAGATATTATTTATAGATTGAATTCCTATCCATAGACATATACAATACATTGAAGTCTGTATTATACAATAGATCTTCACAAAGATCTATTCTAGTTGATAAATCTGTACACCCATAATGACAAATATTAAATAAACTTATAAAGACAGGTGGAGTTAGTGGTGACAGATCCAAAATGTGAGGTTTGGTAACAGAAAACCTCATATCCTTTGGAAATTGAGCTAGATATGTTTTCATGAGATATCATGTTGGAAACAGTTGCTTTGAGTGACAAGCGAAGTCTATTCTAGCTCTGTTACACTGAAGAACAATCATCTTGATTTTCAAGAGGAACTGTGGACTTACAGCCACCGTCCTACATGCTTTCACTCACAAGGTTAAACTTTTGTCTAAGACAATCTTTCACTTAGGGCACTGCCTGGCCCCTTCTAGCTCCAGTGATAAAGCAAGGAAACTGGATGATAAAGAATTGAAGGGATCATTTTCTTTCTCTTCAAGTGTGTCTCCTTTGTTCATTGAGAATTTATGGGAGTTCTCTTTTTTTTTTTTTTTTTTTTTGAGACGAGGTCTCACTAATTTGCCCCTGGGAACCACAGACTCTTGTTGCCCGGGGTACCATGGACTCAAGCAATCCCCAGCCTCAGCCTCCCAGGTAGCTGGGATTACAGGCACATGCCACCATGCCCAGCTAATTTTTGGAACTAGGTTGCTATGTTGCCCTGGGAGGGTCTCAAACCCATGGACTCAAGCAATTCCCAGGCTCGGCCTCCCTTGCTAGGCTGGGATTAAAGACGTGCACCACTGCACCTGGTCTGTTCTCTTTCAATATTTGACTTTTTCTATTTATATAAGGGGTGCTGTATGAAAATACCATAAAATGAGAGTTTATTTTAACCATACACATGATCATTTCACCACTATTTCATCACTAGAGATTTATTTTGCCAAAATGCCAAAAGCTACCAATTCCTGGTAGTAGTGGCGGTGGTGGTGGGGTCCTCTGAAATATCTTGTAAGAATAAATCACATATGTAAAAAGAAGAGATCTTGTGAACAAGCCACCAGTAGAAGAGAACAAACCTGCATTCCATCTGTGTTTGGGGAACAGTTAACAGCAATGTGTGGGAAGTCAAACAGAAATAGAGAGCAGAGATTCTCTTTGCTTTTTTAAAAAAGGTTGTTTGTTTAAGGAAAGTATTGTGGGTACAGGCAGGGTTAGCGCAATGGCTCCTGTGAAGAAAAAAGACACAGTGTAACAAACACCAGCAGTTCAAAGGATTTTGTGAGAGCAAGACAGCAAATAAACAAGAGGCAATTTTCATAATATATTTGCCCTGCCAGAGAGGAAAGATAGTAAATTGTAAAACTGCTGCTGAATAATTAAATCCATCAGGTAGGACTTGAATTGTGAGTACCGCTGATAGCCATCTAGGTTGGCTTTTCTGGATTTTTCCATTTTCACTGAAAGTCTCCATATTTCCACTGAATTTCTTCTGGAATTAACGTGTACTGCTAAGAAATGTGGTTAAAAGTCTCTAATTCCCATCTTGAAAGAAAATATCAATGCAAAGAGAATGGCCTTGCTACTAGCTCAATTTCCAAGGTATGCAAACTTGGAACTTATGCAAACTTATCAGCAAGGTAAGGAATAAATTGAGGAAAATATTTGATCAGACAGAAGGCAAAGTGATGAAGAAACTGCTGAGAAAACAGGAACTTTTTTCCTAAGTTGTGTGAACATCCAGTCTTGAGGGCTACACTTTGGTCAAAGATAATGTCTACTGGAATGGTAAGAGTTTTTAGAACTTTTATAGAACATTATATAGAATCATTTTATAGAACTTTATTGGCTCATGAATATAAACAATTAAAAGTATTGAAAGCACTTGCTTTAAAAGAAGTCATTAATATTTTTAGTATTATCTTTAAAGAGAACCAAATCACAGATTCTCAGCTTTTCAACTATAAAATAACAGGCTAATTCTATGAAGTTATGATAATGGTAAAGAAACTTGCAAAAAATATTATCCTGATGTATTTAAGTCTTTCTTATTTGTATAAATTCAAGCCAATAAATGAATGTAAAAATATAGTGCATCTCTGAAGTAAAACTAAACTTACTTAAAAGAAAATATTAAAATTCATCATGTATCATTAAATTATAGAAAAAAGTCTTCAAGCTTTTCATCTGGAAAGTTTTATATATTGGTGGATCATATTTAATCTCTGAAGAGTTAATATTTATTCGGGTCGGGTACAGTGACATGTGCCTTTAATCACAGCCAGTGAGGACGGGACTAGGAATTGCTTGAGTCCATGGGTTCAAGACCCGCTGAGTCGGAGGATTCGAGACCCACCCAGGGCAACATAGCGAGACCCAGTCCCCAAAAATAGCTGAATGTGGTCGCGCCTGTAATCCCAGCTACCTGGCAAGCTGAGGCTGGGGATCGTTTGAGTCCATGATACCCCAGGCAACATGAGTCTGCGGTTCCCCGGGGCAAAATAGTGAGTCCTAGTCTCAAAAAAAAAAAAAATTAGTGCATAATATAATTAAAAATAAATAGAACTCTAAGTCACCTAATCCTCAAATGTACCAGATGAGGCAAACATTTATTTTCTCTAGAAAGAAAATTCTCATTCTGAAATATTAGTTGAGCTTCACATCAAGGAATTCTGTGATGTTTGTTCATTTATCTAAGATACTTTTATTCAGACTTATGAATATTTATGAACCATAGGGTTCAATTGAGTATTATAAGAAGTGAGAGGTGGTGTCTTCCAGACGAAAAGGGTGCTTTTAATTCTATTGCTTCTCCAGATACTCACTGGCATCTTGCCACACTTGAGTGAGCCATTCAAAATAGAACTGCCATCTAATCAAAGGTACCTGAAGTGCACAAACGAGAGGAGAATTTAATGAAGCATAAATTGTCTGTTCAGTTGGAGATATAGTCCCCTGTACTGTAGCACAATTAAAAGAAACATCATAGAGACTTCTATTAATCAACCCCAACCACCTTCTACTACGTAGATAGCAAACATGTGAGATCAATTAATGTCTTTATTGTGAAGTATGTAGCAGGATAGTAAATGTGTTCTCTCTCATCTCTCTTCTTCTATTTATAATTGAAATGCTACTATGTATAAGATGCTGTGTTCAGTGCTAATAAGGGATGCTGAGATTTATCAAAATGGTCTCATTAGCCATTATCAAGTTCTAATAAGTTAGTTTATTTTTAACAAAAGTTATTATATAGATTTCTAGGCTAATATTGTGAAAAGCTCAGAGGTTGGAATCTGCAGGAGTGGCAACTTTAGCTATGGTGGAGCAATATGGGGAGGACCCAGCTTCTCTTTAGGTAACAGATTTCCACTTGGTTGTGAACTACACTAAATTTCTCAATCTTATGGGTGCGTCCATGGGTTTGACAATGGGCATGAGAGTCATGGCTTAGTCATTTAGGGGAAAGGAAACAGGGGGCTGTGGAAGGATTAGCAACAGTCAAGTGTAACCACACCCACCTATAGTTCAACAACAATAGAAACTCAGGAAATGAGAATGATAACTGAAGGAGAGACTAACAAGTTTTGAAAAATGGGAACAGCTACTGAAAGATCTAAAATCTGATAACGCATAATTGGTGCATCCTTTATTTTAGAAAATATGTGTTGAGTGCCTATACATGAAAAGCATTTGGAGTGCTTTTGATAGACATGGAATGAGCATGGTTCCTGCCCTGCTGTCATTTATAATCTAGTGGTGAATGGCTGTTTATGTTATGAGGTTAGACAATCTTCCATGAACAAAACTCATTGTATTTTGTTCATATGTCTCTTTGGACTTTTAAAACCTAGAAAGTTCTTTAGTCTTCCTTTTATTTTCTTCCCTTTAGTTCTTTAAAAAAGATAAACATGTTATTTTTAGGATGTCCCTTAGTTTTGGATGGAGCTTGTTTCCCCAAGATTAGAATCAATTGATGCTTTGGGGAAGACATACCACAGAAGTGTCCTTCTTGGTGCATCATGTGAGGAGGGGGACACATTGCACTATGGAATTCTTCAAGCATGACCAGGCATTGGTTTTTTGTTTTTTCTTTCTATTATTGCTCTGTATTTCCCCTACACTTTTTCATCTCTAGACTTCAGATTTTATTTTATGAAAATGTATCTAATCTGAACATTTACACTAATCTCCAGAACTATAAATAAAGTTGCTTGTTTGACACCACAACTTAGCTGCAATGCACTTTTTACTTAAAGTGTCCAAGATCACACTCATGTCTTTCTGTTAAAGAATTGTTCTTCTGCAGTGTTTTTCATCTTAGCTATTGACATCACTATTCAATCAATTACACAATTTGAAATTCTAAAAGTCATCCTTAGTTCTTCCTCCTCCCATTCAAATTTATTATTAAGCTCTGTCTTTTTATTTTTTTATTCTCCTAAACATCTCAGATGATAACTCCTTTCTCTCTTTATTTCACTGACATTTTGGCACAACATACTATTCCTCTCACTAAACCTACTTGGAAAATCTTTTAGTGCTCTCTCTGTGTCCATACTGATCTCTTCCAAACTTCTCCCACATTGAAAATGGTGATATTTTCTGAATGTTATTCTAATCAAGTCACTTTCCAACTGCCTTCCCTTTCTTCTCCCCCAGACTCCACATAAGTGCTTCCTGTTGCTCGCAGGAATATTTAAATTGCTTCAAACCCTAAATGATCACATGGTTTCATGCATCTCCATCTCCATCCATCTCACACCATCATTTGCCTTGATTTCTGCCCTTCAGCAATATCCACCTTAAGTTTCCAGAGCAGCACCAGACATGACCTGTATATCTGCTGGTCACTTCATCTGAGCCAAACTTCTCTACTCATTATTTAAGCTGTATTCATCCTTTAGAACTCATATTTAGGGAAATATATCCTGACTATCTCAGTTTAGGTTGGGTTCTTCGATTATGTGCTCTTATAAAACATATTCTTTATAAACAGAGAATTTATATCTACTTGTAGTCTTATATTACTTATTAAGATATTGGAACGGTATTTGTTCTCCTTAGAAGACAGTGTATAAGTCTAAGAATATTAGTGAACTTAACTCTCTATCTTGTCCTGAGGCTGCATGATGGTGCTAAGAGTCTTACATCACTCCCAAGAAGAATAAACATGAGCAAGAAGGTTCAGCTTGCCATCTTGAAGTATTAAACAGTGGATGACAATGGAAAAATCAGTAGCCTTCATTAGGAGTGTCCATCCGATGAATGTGGTGCTGAAGATTTTAATGGCCAGTTACTTTGACAGACATTATTGTGGCAAATGTTGTCTGACCTACTGTTTCAACAAATCAGAAGACAATTAATTGTATAAGGGTTCATAATAAAAAAGAATTAGTATTAAAAAAAGAGGAAGAGTGCAAATACAAAAAGGGCAAAGATTGTATTTGCTCTTGTTCACTTTCCTGCCCCAATACTCCTGCAGCACATAGCTTACAGCAGGTGGTCTATAAATCTTTATTGAATGGTTGGAAAACATCAGCAGTACAGATTTGCTATACAATTCAATGGAATAGGCAATGAAATAACCATGACCTGAGACTGTCTGTTGGGGCATAATTTCCTCCATAACAAGTGCTTTCAGAAATTTTGGGTCTCTAATCCTGCAATATTTATTGATAAAACCACAAACAATTTCTTGTAATCATGAGTAAAGAGTATTTATAATTTTTTCTTAGAAAGAATTCCTGAAATGTGCTACACTTATTATTCATTTGAATTCCTTGGGGGAATAGCTTTATTCCTTTTCTTGAAATAGATTTATAAGCTCAAATTTTGTATATTAAAAATGGTGAGTTAAACAATGATGATATATTTCTGCACCCACATTTTCTATTCATGTAAGTCAATAATTCTCTTTTCCCTCAATCCCAGCCATGCTCTGTGATGATTATTTATTTATTTATTTATTTGTTTGTTTGTTTGTTTGTTTGTTTGTTTATTTGTTTATTTGTCTATTTATCTATTTATCTATTTGTTTGTCTATTTATCTATCTATTTATTTATTTATTTGTTTGTTTGTTTATTTGTTTGTTTATTTATTTATCTATCTATCTATTCATTCATTCATTCATTCATTCATTCATTCATTCATTTATTCATTTATTCATTCATTCATTCATCTATCTATCTATCTATCTATCTATCTATCTATCTATCTATCTATCTATCTATCTATCTATCTATCTATCTATCTATCTATCTATCTATCTATCTATCTATCTATCTATCTATCTATCTATCTATCTATTATTTATTTATTTATTTAGAGCGTAGGTCTCGCTATTTTTGCCCATGGAACCACAGGCTCATGTTTCCCATGGTACCAGACTCAACCAATCCCCAGCTTCAACTTCTCAGGTAGCTGTGAGTACAGGCGTGCACCAGCTACTTTTTGGAACTAGGTCTCACTATGCTGCGGGCAGGACTCAAACCGCGATCCCCAGTCCCAGCCGCGCTCACAGAGGCTGGCACTTACAGGTACGCACCACTGTGCCCGATTCTGATGATTAATTTTCTGTGTCAATTAATCTGTGCTAAGGAATGCCCAGATAGCTAGTAAAATAGTATTCCTGATGTATCGGTGTGGACACACATAGCTTTTGAATTAGCAGCTTGACACCGCTATGGAAGGCTGTGTGGAGGGCCCTCAAACAACTGAAAGTGGAACTACCATTTGACCCAGCAATCCCACTACTGGCAATCTATGCAAAGGATACAAAATCAGTAATAAAAAAGGACACCTGTACTAGCATGTTTATTGCAGCACTATTTACAATTGCCAAGATATGGAAAACACAAATGCCCCCAAACTGATGAGTGGCTGAAAAAGATATGTTATATCTACACAATGGGATATTATTCATCAATCAAAGAAGATGAACTTATATCATTTGCAGTAACATGGATGGAGCTAGAAGGGATCATCTTAGCAGAAATTAGCCAGAAAGAAAAGAGAGAAATATGGGATGGTCTCACTTAAACGAGGAATTTAGGGAAAACAGACAAAAAAGATTTAAAGCCGCCGTCAGAATTGAGGGGGCTACATGAAGGGAGGGGGGAAGAGTAAAATCAGGGGAGAGGGAACAAGAGAGAAAGAAGATGCATGGGTGATAAGGTGATGGGAGACTATCATTATAAACAAAGATGTAAGATTTATATATGTGTTTACATATATGTGCGATCAAAAATGACAAATTAATTAATCAATTAGGAGCTTGAGAAAAATGCCTTCCTCAAAGTGGCCAAGCAGGATCCAATTCATAGAAAATCTGAATAGTGCCGGGCATGGTGGCATATACTTGTAGGTGGCAGACTAGGAAGTCACGGCAGGGGCCAGGGATCTCGGTTCGAGTCCCACCAGGGGCACGTAGCAAGACCGAGTCCCAAAAAAATAGCTGGGCATGGTGGTGCGCACCTGTAATCCCAGCTACCTGGGAAGCTGAGGCTGGGGATTGCTTGAGTCCATGGTACCCTGGGTAACCTGAGCCTGCGGTTCCATCTGCAAAAATAGCAAGACCTACTCTCAAAAAAAGAGAGAGAGAGAGAGAGAGAAAAGAAAAGAAAAGAAAAGAAAAGAAAAGAAAAATTTGAATAGCATAAAAGATGTAAAACAAGGGAGAATTCTCCCTCTTTGAGTGGGCATGTTCCATGTGCTCCTCGGACTTCAAAACTCTTGGTTCCTGGGCATTATGAATATGTCATCAGCATCCCCTCCCCAATTCCTGGACGTTCAGTCTGGAACTGAATGTTCCTACTTTCCTGATTCTTCTACTTAGAGATCATGGAATTTCTTCTTCAGAACAATGCAAGACAGTTCCTATAATGCATCATGTCATGCCAAGTGGTGAGAAAATTTGACACATAGTCTAGAGGCACAAAGCATTCTGAAATTAATTTTTCTGCTTGAGTTCTATCTTTGCAGTCTCATTTCTTAGTGTTGGACTTTCCCTGTGAGGAAGAATACATATGTGAAGTCATATTGTGTGCCATTCATTCACCTCAAAAAAGTTAGTTGACTTCTCCAAATATATTTATACAGTTACCTTCCTTCAGGTGTTAGGAGATGGCTGTGTGACTCAGGAGCCAAGATCCATCATCACACAACAGACCTGAGGTTTTAATCCTTTCCTGAATGTTCTGCTAGTTTAAACTGGTCTTCCTCTCTCCCTTTGCTAGACTGTGTATATGTATCTCCTCTATATAATACTACGAACAATTCATCTGAGTCTTACCCTGCCAAGTTTAGATCCAATCAAACATTGTGGTTTCTGTTTCAAACTGACCTTGAACCTTTGGTGTTTGGACTTGTTTAATCTTGGCAAAGGTTCTCTTCCTGTTTCTAAGAATGAACTATTATTAGGATCAAAGGCTTCTTGCCTATCTAATAGTTCTTAGAAAGCAAGATTATCATTGTGTGAATGCATTTAGTAGGTAAAACATTCTTCTTAATGAAACAGAGACTGGAAGAATAAAAAAAAATAAACACAAAGAAAATATTCTTGATAAAGACTCATTTTCCTTTAACAAATAACTAAGATAATCCGAAATGACATATAAATTTATTTCTTAAAATACTAAAGTAAAAATCTTTGTCCCTGAAGTTGACCTCTTAAACTGTTTTACAGTCATTAAATATATGAAATAACTTTTATTTTATTTATCAAATACACACTCAGATAAAGAATCAGGATATATAGGTCAAATATTTTCTGTGCTAATAATGTAATTCTGTGCTAATTACATTTCTGCTATGTAAAACATCATACTCTCCACCACTAATTTATTTAAACATATTTTCATAATAATTTGGAATTTTTTCTTTTTTTGGTACTAATGTACTTTATTGAATGGAATGGTGCAAATGTAGGAAGAAAACTGAGGCAGAAGTTTTAGGAAACTTACAGAAAGTGTAAACATGACATAAATGGGGAACACTGCATGATTCACTATGGGATGTCACTCCCATTGGCCTTGGGAAGCTATCCTGAGGTTTTGCTGTTACTATCTTCCAGGATGTCCTTGCCAAAGACATATGCTACAATGCCAAATTTCAGATCCCTTCTGTTTTATACTTTTAAACATAATAGCACATTTTAAATGGTTTTTATCCACTTATTTAGATACTGAATCTCAAAGCAGTCAGACAAATGGAATCATTTTTGTCCGGAGGTAGTTTTTACAGGTCCAGCAATGACAGATTCCCACTCTGTGGGCTATGCTCACTCCATTGCTGCGCTCTCTTCATCAGTTTGGACTTTGTGGACATTAGCGGGAAGAGCTGTCCACTTTTCGGTTGATACTGGTTCTGGAGCACTTACAAAGAGGATATTCACATCAGTTACCTGAGAAGAGGTGGATGCTCTTTGGTATAGAGATGGGAGGGGGAGCTTGGGTTAGTATGAGCATAGAAGGTGGTCGTGGACTGGGATTGTGACTCTGAGTTGCTGATTAGGAGCATGCTCCAGATTTCAGTCAATTGATGCACAGTGAAAGAGGGAAATGGTGGCCATCTTGCACTTAGTATTTGCCCCGCTCACATTGTATAGTTTTGCTTACTAGAAGATAAGCTTCTGCTTCTGATTGCAATGCAGTAAGAGTCACCAGATAAATTTGTTCATTGTAAGCAAGCGGTGAGCAAACACGATAAAATATAGAAAACAATCATTTTAAGACCTCACACAACAGGAACCACAATTCCAGAAAAGGGAAACGAAGAGGAGAACTTAATTGTTTGCAGTCACAGCACAGCATAGTGAGCAATGTGAAAAAAAACACTGGTTCACTGAATGGAGGAGATAAAGATCAGAGTTTGGCAAAGCCAAGGAAACTAAAATTAATGAGCCAGAATGCTCAAAAAGAAGGAAATGGAGGGAAGAAGCCAGGGCTCACATCTTCCAGACACTGAGACTTGTCTAATCTTCTCGTAATGTATATGAAGGGGTTAACGGAGTCAACTTCCCCTCAGCTGTGTTTCAGGAAACTAGGGGGAAAAATTTATGCTTCTAGAAGATAGTGTGAGCATGCGTCAAAATCTCTTCAGAGTGCTATTATATAAAGATAATTGTTAAACACCTGGAAATGGACACTATCACTATCACTATTGAGTTTGCTAGCATTTCACTATGTTTTTAAGCACCTCTTAGGTTCAAAACACATTGCATAACATTTGGAAAAAAAAATACCAATAAATATAATACAACAAAGAAAAGTATAAAGCATATATTTAATAAAATATTGTAGAAGAGAATATCAATCACATAAGTCAAGAATGATATCAGCTACCGACAGAACTCTCCAAGGTTCATAGCACATTGATTCATTAATTAAATAATAATGACAATAATAATGAAGGTTTATGAAACAATCCCATGATTTTTAAAAGATAAAAATATTGTAAATCATCTAATCAAAAATTAATATTTTAGTTAAGAGACATCTAAATTTATCTGAATAATAGTATTAAGTTAAAAAGAGCAATAAGCCAAACTTTATTTAGTTTGGGTGAAATAGTTCATGATAGGAATCAGAGATAATAAATAGAGTCAGCATTCAACAGAAAAGTTAGCTTTGCAGGAGCTACAACTTCACCTTGATATACTGTTAGGGTGTAAGACCTGCTTAAGTACCGTGTGTGT
Organism: Uropsilus gracilis; assembly: GCA_004024945.1. Taxonomy (NCBI): domain Eukaryota; kingdom Metazoa; phylum Chordata; class Mammalia; order Eulipotyphla; family Talpidae; genus Uropsilus; species Uropsilus gracilis. The sequence goes on from PVHY01016852.1 coordinate 18,680, forward strand.
CGGTATACGTGCACACACATGTGTGCGTGTGTGTTTGAAAAAGCCAATTCCCTGACAGAGAAAATAGGTGACTACTATAAGGTCTAGAGGCAAAATGTGCTTTGGGGTGGATTATATTGGTTGACCTGGTATTTGGTTTCTAAAATAAAGGAAGAACTTATTTTTCTCACAGATATTTTACTTTGGGCTTTTGCTTCTGTGTCTCCCAGGACCCAGTGCTTTCTCTCAACTGAAAACTGATTCTGGCAGCACATCTGTGGCAGGTCATAACACAACTGGAAAGAGTCCTCTCTGGTAGACCCCAAGATTGCTTTTTTGCAGAAGGGACCACATGTCCACCTCAGTACCAACCGTCATTGAGTTTTCACAATACATTTTGAGATGAGAATGACTTTTTTAAATGCTTATTGATTTTGTTAAGTTTTTGATAAGGATCACAGGACAAATGTGTACAGTACTCAAGTGATTAAAAAATCTCTCTTTCTGCCTTTACAAGAGAAACAGAAGGAATGAATGAATGGTGCTCTATTTGTATGTTTGACAGCAGATTCTAGGCTGCTCATGTTTTGGGACTATTTCCTGTCTCAGTAGAAAGCTCACTAGAAACTTCTTGACAAGGGCAAAGTTGACTTACTCAACAGGTGCTTATATCTTTATCCTATTACCTGACCCTGTGGAGGTGTTTTTTTCATCACCACGCCGCCTGACCCCACGACTGTGACTGCCTCCTATGTAGGCCTGGTTCATTATCCTCTTGCCTGGACTCTGACTTTCTGCCAGTTGAACTTCAGCCACAGTCCTGGAGCGAGTCTGGTAATGGTAGAGCCCCACTGTTTACCTCTGACACTTGTGTCTTAGGTTTCTAGCCAAACCACTGATTCATGATGCCTTGCTTTTTCCTTCCTTCTAGTGCCTGGCACGCCCCTATCCTCAACACTTCTTTCCAAACACTCAGACTTGTCTCGTTTTCTCAGAACCTGCCCTTGCCTTTTCGCAAGACACATTCTACTCTGAGCACCAGACAGACATGACCACAGTAATTATTTAAAGCTTTCTCTGTTATTTCCTGCTGGGTTATTTGTTTCTTCAATGATACTATCACAGCTAGTACAAGACAGGTGATATTTCTGCCTCCCTAACTTTGTATCTATACTTTACATATATATATATATATATATATATATATATATATATACACACACACACATTTTTTTAAAAAATGTGATTATCTTGGACCAGTGTGACTCAAGTGACATGGAGTCTAATTCTGGTTCTATCATAGTCGAATTTGACAATCTAACGCAAGAGATTTCATATCCTTGGATTTCATCTTCTTCATCTGCTGATTACGAATGTCAACTGGGATGATGACTAAGATTACTTTCAGTCTCAAATACTTCAGTGCTGAAACTTGACCGTCCACAATGTTAGTGCTCAATTTTTACCCCACAAGGAATATCTGAACTGTTCTCACTACTATTCAAGACTCTTGTGTTTTTTTTTTTTCTAGAAAAAAGTAATTGTGAAAACAAATGATGCATGTTTACCTTTCACATGCCCATTGCCACAGTGCTTTAGCAGCTCCGTTTTTTCAATTCCAAGGCTAATGTAAGAGGCGAATCGCCACCTAGTGGTGGGGCTTCCAGGCAGCGCCCTCCCCTCAAGAACAGGAGGGTTCTTTGTTCTCTGAGACTGATGGATACCACCAGCAATTTCTTTTTCCACCTGACACACATTTCAATCTTGTGATTGCTTTTGCTTTCTAAACACAAAAGTAATCATTTTGATGAGAGAAAGTGTATTTCTTTTCACCATGTTTTATTTAATTTTTACCTCTTTATGTTTCACATTTCCAGTGTAGTAGACATTTTTAAGAGAAAAGATAAGGTCTGGCAAGCTCAGACTGGGTCTTTTTAGTCTCTTATCAATTTGGTTTGAAAACAATCCTTGAGCATTCAGAGACGCCCAGGCCAGACAGACAGAAAAGGGACAGCAGAGTTCACAAGTCTCCCAAAGCAGCTCCTCACCCAAGATTCAGAGTTTAACTTTTCTTCTTTAGAGGGAAACCACTTAGAAGTTAAATCTAAGAATTTGGGTTAGTAGTCCTTTCAATATGAAGTGAAATCTTCACCTGGATAAAGTTTTCACTGAGTTTAAGGAAATCTAAGTGACCTCTTCTTAAACTTAACCAAAGGATATGCTTATACTAGGGTTTCCTTCTCCACTTGGGGGGGGGGGGGAATCTGAGTTCTGCTGATGAGGTGCAAAGAAGCTTAGGAGAAGGTGATCTTGAATAATCAATTAAATATCATGATGATTAATACAGACCTTCAGTCCGGCTTCTGATGCATCTCTGCTACTTTATTATTTTAGCAATAGACAGTCACTTAATCAAAGCTAATTATTCCCTCCAGAAGCCACAGATTGGCTGCTATTCAAATTATAATTGCAGGATTGAGGCTCTATATTTCTCAGTCATCTCCACAAACACACTTGTCCTTTTTCTTTGATTTCTCTCTCCTACAAAGTACCTTCAGCTAGCTTGTGACATTCTGATTTTAATTTCCATTTCTTACAACCACCAACCCAATGTAAAATTTCACTTCTCTCCTACCTTTAATTTGTCATCCTCTGATGTCTTCAACTATGTCTCAAAAGTCTTTGGGAGTTCTTTGAACCTAAAAGTAACTATTCTATTTATCGTAATGTTCTTTTTCTCTTTCCTTTTCCCTTTTTCCAAGAACATCTTTCAAAACAGTTCTAAGGTGTTAATACAATCTTCCTAGTTTCTCTAGACACATTTCCCACTGGAAATTCTGTGGCGTCAAAGCCCTAACTATATCATTTAAAAGGTTCTATCAAGGTTCCATGGATGTGTTTGTACCTCTGCTCTTGAACAGGCTGATTCTTCTTACCTGTGATTTCTAGAAGCAGGTAACCCAGACATCCTACTAGAAAAGTGGGAAAAACATAAAAGAAGAAACCATAAACAGAGCTAGTGTTTTTCATGCTTATTCCTAACTCCAAAGGAAGATATATTTTCATATGAAAGTTGTTTATGTTCCTCTTGTGCATTAATACACAAAATCTAAACAGAGACATAGCAAAGATTATTTTCAAAATTAATGTACTAAATAATCTACTGCAATGATTATCTATCTATATGCATTGGACTGTCTTAGGAGTTAAGTGAGAAATCAAAACAAAAGCATAATTCTTAAATTCCAAAAGCCTGCAATATTAACTGAATGAAAAACTTAGAACAAATGTTTATGAAAAACAAGCAGGTACATTACAGATTATACCTTAATAATTAAAATAATAATGACAGAATTGAGACTGGTGTTGTTGACCAAGCATTTGATGCTAAACTCTTTCTAGAGATGATAATGAGTGCTATTTTAAATTAAGTACCAATAAATACATCCGTATGATACACATGTTTCTAACAGATGTATAAGGGTTCAACCATTGAGACATGTAGTCAGAAGTATGGTGGCCTAACACAAAAGTCCCCCTTTAACCTATAAAACCTCTGAATATGAGGGTTTTTTTTTTTTTTAGAAAAAAGGATCTTTGCACATATAATTTAAGTAAAGATATCAATATGATTTTATCCTGGATTTCCTAGGTGGACCCTAAATCTTATGACAAGTATTCTTACAAGGGACAGAAGAACAGATTCAGACAGAGGAAAAAGGTCACATAAAACCAGAGGTAGACATCTGAATTATGTACTTATGGACCACGACAGGTCTGAGGTGGTCAAAAACTGGGAGAGGCCAGGGATATTCACCTCACAGCTCTGCAAGGGCAACCATTCCTGCACAACCTTACCGTTAGACTTTTTGACTGAGAAAAAGTGAGAAAAAGCATTTCTATTATTTTATACCATTACATTTGTAGTGATATGTTGTGACAGCCAAAAGATGGTCAATCATGTAAAATCTTTTGATGGTCTCGTTTTATTTACCATAATTCCTGCTTTACCTGAACAGTAGCTAACAGCAATTAAAGGTAGAATCATATAGGATTAAAGTCAGTAGAGCTTTTTAGGGGGCATATGATAGCATCAATGTCTAGAAGTAGTAAGATTAGAGAAATGTGTCCACTTTAAGAGCTTACCTACTTAGCACTCACCCTTTTCTTTACTTAAAATTCTTTGTAATTCTGGGTAACACATAAAAGAGTTGAGTGTCTGGCTGGCTTCTTAAAACAAACCTAGTTTTAAAATGGTATTGTGCTTCTTACATTTAGCACAGTTGAGAAAACAAGGTCACAAATCCTTAAAATATTCAAACCAATCCCTTTGAGCACTTTGACCTACTATCGTGCTGCTTAATCATTCTGGAATCCTTAAAGTTATGCTTGGATTTGATGACTGAATCATGGTCAAAATTTGATCCTCAATGTCTATAATTAAAATCATTTGTATCCTCTATAAGACTGATTCTTTATTAAATATTAGTTGTTGTATTAGTCATCTTAGAGGAAGATCTAAGCTGTAACCCTGAAATAAAGAGATCGACTCCTAAACAATACCAGGCACAGAGCAGAAATTCAACAAATATTTATTCAATGAATAATTTTTCTTCAGCTAAGAAGAGTTTAGTTTCAGATAACCTCCTAACAAGAATATGCATTAATAAAATTAATTCATGAATGTTGAAGATATCTATAGAGAGTTGGAGATAGCCCTCCCATAAGTAAAAAAGCAAAGAAGAAACAGCCTCAAACTCCCAAATGAGTGGGAAGAGAGAAGGTGATTGAAGCTAAGTGACAGAGAGAGTTGGGACTGGGTTAGACCTATTCACTCTTAAGGAAGCACCAAAGCTCAGGTGCAGTCAGTCATTGCCTTGCAGAAACTTGAACCTAATATTGCCATTCTTCTCACATTTTCAAGAGAAGTCAGAAATATAGATGAGAACACTTGCCATTTTAAAAGTTGGCAATAAATTCACTTTTTTAAACAGCACTTTGTGTTGGCCAAACAAAACACATCTGCTATCCAGATAGGCCTAGAGTCTGCTTGTCTGGGTTTCAATTTCTTAGCATCTTCCCTTTCTCTGTTTCCCTTAGCTGCTGGGAGAAATGTTGTACAAGACAGGGAGATTGAAGAACTGAATAAGTTTTAAATATTACAGCAAAGTTTATCTTGAACAAGTCATAAAACAACAGGAAGCAAGTAAATGGGCTTTGGATGCTATAAATGCTGGCATTTTGCTCATAGCTAATAAATATATGTTTTCCTTGAAACAGTAGTTATTTTCTTTGACTCTTAATTGTTATACCTATAAAATGGGGATAATTGCACACATATCCACTGCTTAATTATGTTGCTGTGAAACAAACAAAAAAAAACATTTTAAACACACCTTGTTAATATAAAGGACAATGCAGTCATTAATCAACACAGTAATTGCTAATAATGGAAAGCTTATTTATGAGATCTGTTTGTTATAATTTGCAGGGCAAAAGAAAGTCTACAAGTCATAAATCAAATATGCTGTAATGAATCTATAAATAGTATATAATTCAGTTCCAAATTATGTAGCACAAACTTAAAGTGCTATAACATTTCAGAGAAGATTTATGACAACCAGAACGTGGAGAGTCTTAAATGGAGCGATACTTACCCTAAACTTTGAAGACTGCAAAGGATACTCATAATATGGGTTGCTTCAGATATGAAAGCAAATTTAACTTTAGAATAAATTTTTATGAACATGTCCTATGTTATGTGATGCATCAAAAAGGTTAAGTTGTTGTTTCCCAAACTGTATTTACTAAACTGATTATTGATAACTATATGTGGTCACTAAATTGATAGTGCTAAAGACACACTGCTTGCCATCAAGAAGTTAAGCTTGAGAAATACCAAGTTAATCAAGACAAAATCTCCTTAAATGTGGCTTGTAAGTACGTATGTATATATGTGTTGATTCAAGGATGTTCAGGTTTATATCATCTCTGTACCTGAAAATTTAGAGGGAATACTATATTGCTTTTAAATAGACTATCAATTGGACCCATTATTTCAATTTTGAGGTATAACCCCCTTGAAAATTTGTATGAGAGTTAAAGAAATGTCATTGGAAAATGCAAATGACTGGACTGTTTAAGTTTAGACTAAGCTTCTCTCAAGAAACAAGAAGAATCTCAACAAAACAGTCTTGCTGCTGGGATAAAAGTTGCACTATGTAATGCATGGAAGAAATTTGCAAACATATATCAGATACAGGTTAAAATATAAAAGTAAATGATCATGTACCGTAACAACACGAATATATACAGCCAGATTACAAAATGGGCAGAGTATATAAATCGGCATTTTAGCAATTAATAACTAATGTTGACCAATAAACACATGAGATTTTTTTGTATTTCTTATCATTAGAGAATTGCAAATCAAAACCACAAGGAGATTTCATCTTTCATTAGTTGGTAAGTCAAGAAATAAGTGTTGGTGAGGATACCAAAAAAAGAAACACTCATGTACTATTGGTGGAAATCTAAATTGGTTCAATCACTATGAAAAAAAGTATGGAAGTTACTCAAAAATTTAAAAATTTAACTACCATATGACCCAGTACTCCTACTCCTGGGCATTTACCCAAAGACTATGAAAACACTAATTTGAAAAGATATGTGCACCCTTATACTCATTACAGCATATTCACAATAGCCAAGATATAGAAACAACACAGGTGCTTGATGACAGATTATTGGATAAAGACATTGTGATGTACATAGATATATCCACACTATAATACTAACTCATCAGTCATCTTGTAAGATGAAAGTTTGCAATTTGGAACAACCTGGATGAATCTTAAGGGAATTATGCTAAGTGAAATAAGTCAGAAGGAAAACAATTACAGCTTAATTTCATTCGTTTGTGGGATATAAAAAAAATAAAACAAATGAACAAATATAGCAACTGAAAAAATCCTTAGATTCTGACAATAAAATGTTGGTCAAGGGAGGAAAGTGTGGGGACTGCAACAGATAGAGATGTCAAGTGTTTAAATGTGGAGGGTGACTGATTATTTGGTAGTAGATATAGTGTGATACATGCAGTTACTGAAGTGAGAAACTGTACACCTGAAACTTATACAGTGTTGCAAACTTATCATACCTTCATTTAAAAAAAGTAGCCTATTTAAATATAAGTGTGTTATGTTTCCTGACTTGTTAGTAATCATTGTAATAGCTCTATCCAGTTTGTGACTCGAGATTTGAATGTGCCCATAAAATCATCTAGATCACTAATTAATAGTTGTACATATGTATGGCACTGTGATTAACAAAATACAAAGCCATTCAAAATTTTTCAGATAAAATACATATTTTATCAACATATAGAATATGTATCATGGAGTTGCGCTTATATTTTGAACTTAGGAAACTATTCTCAGACACACATTACCAACACTTTTATTATGAATAGAACTGAGAACCCAGAAATTAAATGTTTATGTAGCTTAAAACTTTATATTTAATGTCTCTGCCCCATTGTTTTCTTCCTAAAACACAATCTCAATTCAGGAACTCCTAATGTTATTGAAAAAGACACTGATCTCATATAAAGTTAGCTGTAGTGCAAGCATATATCTCACCCATTACTTAAGTTCTTAGAAAGTGAAAATTTCTCAATGAAATTGTTTCATTCTCCTCTATATCCACAGATTGTCTGTTATTCTATATTAAGCATCTTATATGTGCAATTTTCAAGGAAGCTTTTCTCAGCAATGATTCAATAACTTTCTCTTTGTTCCTCCAATGTCAACCTCATGTTCTGTATGCTTATTGTATATTTTTAAAATATTTAAAACTATGAAAAAGATATATGAAATCTATTATTTTAATCATTTTTAAGTATGCAGTTTGGGAACAGTAAGTACAGTTATATTGTTATGCAGCCATCATCACTGTCCTTCACCAGAACTTTGCTCATCTTGCAACTCTGGAACATTAATGTCACTTTTGTCTCAATAAATCTGTTTAAGAAAAAGAAGTCACAATGTAAGAATTTTTACTCAGCTTTCAAAAATGAAAGCCCCTCTCCTTCTTGGTCCAAGGTCTCTTCCTCAAGCCACACCCCGCTAGAATCAGTCAGGCAGAGAAGCACCCCAGCTGATTGCCCTCTTCATATGTTTGGAGCTGAAGGTACTGGAGCAGTGTGTACTTCATGCATCTGGCTTTGTTCAATTCACTGTCAGTTAGGAAGAAAGAATAGCCCAGAATCCTGGCACAAATAGGGTCCTAATGATCAATAGAAGTGCTACTCGTTGAGTATAGATGACAGTAAACTGGAGAAAGAAGGTCCAGACATTTAAGTGGAATGTTTTAGTATAAAGCTACTTTAAGTGAAGTTCTTCCAGAAGCCAATCACAGTTTTCCACTTGGCCAGGATATATTTCTTCTCCAGTGCTTGAAATTATGTTGGTGTATTGGCTTGAGTTTACAGTGATTAACATATATCTTACACATTGAAAAGAAAGAAAAAAGGCTGGTAAGATTGGTCACTCATAAACACAGCTACAGTATGGACTTTCATGCAAAACCTGTTTTGAACATTGCTTCCTTTGAACCCAAAAGTCTGATGAGGTAAATAGGGTTACAGTCTTTACAATTGAATAGACAGAGGTCTACTTTTGGGGGAGAGGATAGAATTAAGTAACTTTCCCAGCTTTGTTCAATTAGTAAAATAGTGATGTTTCAAATCCAGGCTATCTCAACATATTGCTATCTCAACATTTATATAGATATGAACATTTTATCAATGAGGAGGAAGTAAGTGTACTAATAATTCTATTCCATTTTGAAGACTTAGAAGGAATCAAAAATATTTCTGAAACTTCTGAAACATGTTCTTTCTTATCACTCATGTTTTCAGGATATCTGAAAAATCATTTCTTAGGTCAAGGACTAGATGTCAAGTACTGCTTTAGGAATTGGGGAACCAAGGGCCAAACATATGCACTCACACACACACATACATGATTCTTGCTTCTAAAGTCTTATGTCATCCATGAATTGTTGTCAACTTAGATAAATGTAATAATGAAGGTGCATTCAATCTGAAGTAGTTCTCTCTTCTGGGAGGCAGAGGCTAAGGAAAATCATTTCAGGAAAACTTCATGGAGTACTACAAGCTTAATCCAGCTATTAAACTTGGTCAGATTTTCCCAGAAAATATGCTGAAAGCAGAGTAAAAGGCTTTCAGGTGACAGAAACAAGATCCATGAAGGCACGAAGGATGCCATGAACAAGCAGATATCGTTAAAGTTAGAACCCATGGGAAAATTAACTTCAAAGTCAATTTTATTTTAAGAAAATTCAACAATATTTGCCTGGGAATTTCTGGAACATGAAAAGTGTCCCTTAAGAGTTCAGTTAGGCTATTTATAATTAAACAAGAAATAATTAAACATGAAATCCATTGTGCTTTGTGGCCAGATAGTAACCAAAATAGATGAACTTGAGGAGGTTGTCAGCAACATACACTTCAGGTCACACCATGTGACCCAGGATTGCTAAGTGCATGCTATCTCTAAGTGGCATATCAGTAAAATGAAAATAATCTGGATCTGGACTAAACTTTTTTCCGGTAAACTTAATGTTACATGGCAATAAGACCACCTGAAAGCTATTTAGTAGAAAAAACAAACAAACAAACAAACAAACAAAAACCTGATATTTATTAAAAATGCTTCACAAACTCTACACATTTATTTAAAATATCACAAAACCGTCTTTTCTAAATTCTACTTTCTCATTATTTAAGAAAACACCACATTTTAAATGCCAAAGCTTTTACTGTTCATTTCCCCCTTAAAGAGTCCATTTCTTATGAAATCACTCTTTCACTTTTGTTGGAAAAACTTCTCTATATAAACATAGTTTTTGTAGTTATTGTCAACAATTCCTGGTTTTACTTTTATAGACTATTGAACCATTTTGTAAACATTGCATTAACTCTGAAGAAACCTCTACTAAGACAGCTTGTTTTTTTTTTTTTTTTAAAGTGCTAGAATTTCCTGAAGATTTTGAAGCTTCAGATCATGTTTATTATGACTACATCAGGGACTGATAGGAGTCTGAGAACATGGGTAAAGTTATTACAAAAAGTCCTACTGAGCATATTTCAAGAACATTTCTATCTATGAGGGCTAATACCCAAGGTTGATATGGTGTTATGTTACGCTGAAGTATGGTAGTGGGGGAAAAAGGTAAAAGAAGCATTCAGTTGAGTAGGAGCAATGGAACAAAACACCAATTGATCTTTCCATGTTCTTGCGTAAAACTGAATGAGGTAGAAGACAAATTATCAAAACCAAAATAGTATGTCCCCAGAACAGAGTTTATCAGAATGTCCTGGATGGTAAGGATTTACAGAACACTTAACTAAGTCTGAGGCCACTTAATGTGATAAATAGTTTTGCCACCCACTTCCGCCTCCCTGTTTTTAAGAAGCTGAGGGACAAGACCAGTACATGTTCTGTTCAGCTTCAGTTTAGTAAAGAAGAAAAAGAAAAGGTGCCTTACAGAAATAGCAATAATTCCCTGAGAAAATTACTTAACTTTTGGAAAGATATACTTATCTTTGGAAATTCAGTTGTTTTTCCCTAGAGTAAGTGATCCTTTGAACCGGATGGCACATCAAGTCTGAGAATAAAAACAGAATGTATCACAACAAATCCACTCTCATGAGACAAGTATAAACCTACTTGCCATAATCTCACTTCTGCTCTTTGCTTGAAACCTCTTCATCCCCTTGCCAGCAAGAAATAGAACAACAGAGACAAATCCACGTTACATATGGAAGTGGCATTGGGACTGTCATATCTTGGCTGCTTGAAATAGAGTCCTTTCTCTCTGAACTTGTTTCCTGTAAAACTATGATAATATCACCTTTCCATGATTATCATGAAGATTATGTTTGGCCATAATAAGCATTAAATAATTGGTGGCTATTGTCTCTGCTATTTTATTGTTCCACTATTATTTTAGTATTATCATAGTCATATTTGGAGAATGAATGAGAGAGATTTAGAGCTCCCCTGAGAGTGCATTACTTTTGTACTATTTTAGTTTCAATAACAGGGAGATAGTACGATTAGATTTGTCACCAAAATAGAAGTTAGAAATCTATGCCAGCCTTGCTCATTTAATTTAAGCAGCAAGAACATGCTCTCTAAAGACCGTGGTGGTTTCCCTATTCAATACAAAGGTTACTGCTGGCTGCAAACATTTTGAATGTAACTTTACCTAAAGTTTACATTAAAATTTTATGAAATCTTTATTTCAAGATGGTGAACAGTACTGCCCTGTGCCAGTCACAAGCAACCAAATGAACATGGCTTGCCCAGGGGCCTTTATCTTAAGACTCAAGGCTCCCTACTTCTCTTCCAACTCAACAGACACTCCCTCCGTCTGTAAAAGGGAAACTAATTTTCCAGCAACATAAGAGTACTTAAAAGCATTTCTACTAATTACAACTTGTGATGCAGTAGACAAAGTAATATTTTGCTTGTAGTAATGCAGCCTCTAGTTATGGATAAAAAACTAAATCAATAAAGAATGCTTTGCTTTTAAGACTACTCCATTTCCTAGGAAACAAATTTGTACAGGGTACAGTTAGACTTTTTGAAGAAGAAGGGAAAAATTTTGTGAATAAAACTGAGCATCTCAGGATATTTTCAGGAAAGAAAACTCGTAGGTCTGTAGAAGCAAAATTCAATTCCTCTATTTCTAAGATTAAGCAAATATGTTTTAGAATAATTGTAAAATTATATTTGTAAATTATTATAATTGTAAATTATTGTCACAATTTATTAAGGTATAAAGGTTTGACACTGTATTTCCTAGGCTACAGGGTTGATAAGATACATGTACCGATAAAATGATAGTTTGTACTTGCTTTCTCATTACAAATTATTTCAATCATCTCCCAATTACAGTACAATTTTAAGTGCAGAAAAGCAAATTGAACCTTTCAAATAAATGAATTCCCTGAACCAAATGTTTTAAATAAATTAAATCTGATGCCTATAGCTAATCTTTCATAAAGTCTCTAGTCATTTATGTCAAAATTGGACCTCCCAAATGGAGTTACTGCGCACCTATTTCCATTCTCAAACCACACATTTGGTTCACAAATCAAGTAATTATGAGTACAAAGGGTTCTTTGGAAGTGCAATCACTTCATTGGCACAAGTAAGTAAAATAGGGGCGCTCAATTTCCATCTTAATACATGCAAATGATAGACCCCAACCACAGACCTTCTTACTGCCCTGAGCTCAGTCTGTCACTTGGGTATTGTATTTAGGGAGATAGGCTGTTCCTTTGCAGCTGTTGGACAACATTCACTAGATTTGTCTCTCATCTGACGTTTGTTAAAATTTAATATTTTCATTTCTAAGTAAGCAAATGCTGATTCTAGTATTTAGCACATTTTTATCTTTTGCTTAGATTATTGGTGTTACTACATTGCATCTTATAGCGAAACTGGTATATTATACTTCTTAAATTCTATGATCCTTGTAAGGTGTAGGGTGTAGAATTCACTAAAGGTGTGATCTCACCATCTTAAGGATGCTCAACTCATGGACCCTCACCTAGAAGATGTGACTATTTAGGGCTGATATGTATGGTGCAGAGGTTGTAGCCTTCCTGATGCAAAAGATGCTGACAAATTGCACATGGCATTTCAAATGTATTAATTAGAATAGAGGTTCAGTCATTGCAACAGAGTCTCAAAATTAGAGTGACTGAGAAACCTAAGATTATTTCTATCTCATGAAATGATCTGATTGATCCAACATAAGGTGATCAAGACTGGCATGGCAGGTTAACAATCTCATTCACATTTTAGGTAACAAGAGGAATCAAAGAAGAAAGAGGGGTCATCTTGGTGTATCCTAGAAATTGTTCTTATCACATAGGCCAGAATTTATTTATGTGGTCCTTCCTCATTGCAAGAGAATCCAGGAAAGGTCATTTTCCCAGTGGTGATGATCTAAGCAAGCTATGAAAAAGGAGACATAGATAGGGAAGACAATTAACTGGGAAGGTAGATTGACTATATTTCCTTAAAGTTTGACATTTAGGGCCTGGATATTAGAAAGCCTGATCTGCCCACCCAGGGATAGCTAATTTCTAGAGAGAGCAAATGACTCCCTTTGTGAGCATGACATTTTATACAAACCAATCAACCCAGAACCCTCACCCCCCAGCCATTTCCTTTTTCAAACACACATACACCATGCTAAATCCCATCCTAACTCTTGCTAGGCCCAGGTCAGGACAACTAAAGACCACTCTCATAATCTAGAATTCACCACAACTATTCAAACTATCCTTTGCTAAAGTCACTCAGAGCATCTATGCCATCTAACCCATGACGTCTTGTGATGACCTAGGATAGCTGTGGGCACGTTCTGCTCTTGCTTCTCTTCCGGCATCTGACTGCTCCTGGTCTGTCTCCATGTGGCCTGGTCAGACATGGAAAATATCTGTTAACAGGGTTGCTAAGTACAAACTTCTGCCTTTATGACAATCATTTCCATGTTTGAAGTCTTACCATACTTTATTAAAACAAACCCCGGAAATGTTTTTAAACCAGGATAGCAACTACAAATCTCTGCCAAAGGGTCTAGTAACATTTTCCACAAATAGTGTATATGCTATGCCACAGATTATCCAAGGATTAAGTGAGTAGTGAATGCCAACTTCCTAAACACTACCATTTTATGTGAATATAATGACCCTTATGGAATCTAAATGTAAAAGGTCTTTATAAGAAGATTTCAATCCTTTATTTTTCTTATGTCTTGCAGTTGAAATTAACATTTCCAACCCCAAGTTTTTAGTCTGACATACACTGGAAAAAGAATGGCCTGGTTTGAGATATGAAAGATGAAATCTATTCCCAATGATTGGTGGCTAAAGGGCAAGTAGAATTTAGGTCGCTCAAGCTTAAAATACTTTGTCTTTGTTTTGATTAATGCTAGGGGAGATGAGTATGGAAATTCTACCATGAATATGAATTATCAAAGTTTTACTTGGCCTTCCTTCCTTCCTTCCTTCCTTCCTTCCTTCCTTCCTTCCTTCCTTCCTTCCT
>PVHY01016853.1:0-32788 GCA_004024945.1 Uropsilus gracilis
CTTCCCTGGTTTTCACTGTCCTTCTCCTGTCTGAACCTGGCAGACTTCTGAGCAGCTTGTTTACAATACTGCAAGCTGGACATCCCCTCCTCACTTTCTTTGACCATCGCCTATAGCCTAGTAGTTGTTCTGCTGTTGCCTAAACTTCTAGGAGGGAAACTGCCAAACCTCCTGAAGTCAAAACTCTCTCCTTGAGTTGAAGTAGCTGCAGCATGTGTGTGTACCTGTACCCTTGGCTCCTGCACCTTCAAGCCTCTTCTTTCCACCTTCCTGGCCACCACCCTGTAGGCTGTGTTCTTGACCCATCACCCCCCTTGAGATTCTGCCTCCTGGTCAGACATAAGCCTGGACACAAATTGAAAGCACAGAATTTAAGGTCAGCATTCTTGTCTGATCCACTTCAGTCTTCAACGCTAACCCAAGACTGTGACATCAGCACTGGAAAGAAAAGTTGTTTAGCTAATCTGTAGAAATAAACAGAGCACAAATATAACGAGACAGAGGAATTCAAATCAACCAACAGATAAACACAAAATCCTGAAAAATAATACTAAGTCAACAGAAATAAATAATTTTCTAGAAGTAAACTTCAAATAAGAATTTTAAGAAAATCCAAAGAAATTAAGAGAGCAATGGAAGAACAAAATGAATACTAGAACAGGGATGGGAAGATATGAAACAGTTCTGAATGGAGATTATAGAGTTAATGATTTATGATGATAGTTGAACTGAAAATAAGTAGAGGGATCCAATGGTAGACCTGATGAAGAAAAGGACTGAACCAGAGAGCTGGAAAATAGGTAGAGAAAATATTCAAAATGACCAGCAAAAGGAAAAGAAATAATTAAAAATATGTTATCTTAATATAACATGTAATATTAACAGAATTATGTGGCAACAGCAAAAAGAACAAGATTGCATCATAACTATTCTTGAGAAAGAAGTGAGAAACAGGAGCAGCAATCTTGTTGGAAGAAACAGTGGCCAAAAATTTCTTTGGAAACAGAAACAGATATAGAGTTCCAGGAAGTTCAAAGATTACCAAACAAAATAACACAAAGAGACATAGACCAGGAAATAGAATTAAAATGACAAAAATTACAGATGAAGAATAAAACCTAAAAGTAATTGAAAAAAAGCAAGGATCTTCTTTATAGGTTGACTGTATATATATATAGCTCTTTTGTGTATATAGGGGATCTTCTGTAATACTATTCATTGATTTTTTTTAATAAGAATCTTACAGTTCAGAATCAAACAGCATGATATACTGAAGTGTCTAAAGGAAAAGACTTCTAATCAAGAACAGTCTACCTTGCTTGTCCATCACTCAGAAGTGAAGATGTGATGAATAACTTTACAGAGCAATAGAATTTATTAGAATTCCTCTCAGGTAAACTAACTTCACAGGCTATACTAAAAGGACATCTATACAAAAAAAAAAAAAAAAAAAAACCTGCATCTAAAAGCAGCGAAATATGGGACCAGAGGTATTAAAAATTAAAAACAGGGTCTGCTAGGATAAGCTTAACTTGCTTTTAATTTTAAATAGGTTATCAGACCAGAAATTTAGATAGAAATGTATGGTAAACCCAAAATAAATTAGGTAGAAGAAACAAATAAACTGAAAATCAAAATGTTGAAAAAGACATTACCTCAATAAAAACATTGAAGTTTAAAATCTTCAAAATAAAATAAAATGGAAGAAGTGGATGTGAAAATCTTGAATCAAAATTTGGAAGCCAACAATTCAGTTTAATTAGGAACATGGAACATGTAAAGGGATAGTCCCCAGGGCTTACATCTCAAAGCCCCGGTACTCTTCATCTCGAGTAAGTGGAATATTTTAAAGTCAAAAATGTGAGTCATTTGTTTTCCATAATGGAGCTGAGGTTTCTAGCTGTAGCAAATCTAGGTTCTGTTTGGCTTGAAAGAGAACTCCAAGCATTCATGCTGATGACCATTCACAGACCATATACTTAGACCTGGGAGAGTCTCCCTACCTCTGCCAGTCTGACTGGACCAAGCTCAACTGGCTGACCTCTGTAAGCATGTGCCAAAGGAATTCAGAACACAGCCTGCATTATAAGAAGGACTCCTGCTGCCTGCACCAGCGTTTTCCCAGATGAATCACTTGCAAATAGCTATTCCAGAAATCAGCCATTTTATTCCAGTATGAGTCACTATTGGAAAACACGAAGCAATAAAGAATATGTACCAAGAAGCCATGTGTAAGAAAAATAAATAGCCAGTGAAGGACTTCCTGGAGAAAATGTATGCAAGGTCTAATATATAAGATTGGGAACCTATATTATCTTTTACTTAAGAGTAGATAATAATATCAGAGCAATGATTGTCTATATAGAACAAGTACAGATACAGAGATTAAAGAAGATTTTAAACAATATGTAAAAAACATGACCCAAAATGAAAAGAGATGACTTGAACTCTGTTTCAAAGTCTAAGAAATTTATTTATCCCTGGCTAAACAAGCTATTAAGTGAATTCTCTTGGAAAAATGGTAAAATATGTCCTCCTCCCTTGCCCTTGATGCTCATTTGTCAGAGATTTCCTCTTCCACTTTCAGTCTACCCAAGCCTGACTTCAGCAAAGAAATGTGTAGAGACTAGAATAATTAATGAAGAAGAGGGAGGGAATCTGTTTTTTCTTCTACTATTCAATTCAAGACCTCAGTTCAAGAACTCCATATTCTAGAATTGCTGAAATTCCACATTCTCAGAAAATAAGCCTTATGACAAGGAACATTTCAAAACTGCAGGTAATTTTTGTTCTACGGATTTTGGGTGGATGTGTGAGCATGTGCAGGTGAGTTCTTGCAGTATATAGTCTATTGTGGTTGGGCAATAAAGCACACTTTTTGAAATCAACAAAGAAGAGATGCTGAAAACCAATATTTCTTCTTTTTATTGCTAATACTTTATATAGAACAATGTTAAAATGTGGGTCTCTTTTTGAAATCCTAAAACTATAAAAGGTGAATATTTAATAGAAATATGAAAAATATCTTCCATATAGTATTGAAGTAGCTTTACATAGACTATCACAGAATCAACTGAACAGAAACAGAAAAAATAGACTTTGAGAAGTTTATATTTAGAAAACAAAATTTAATTTATGAAAATACAGACTTTGAAATACAATAACCCTATAGTTTTATTTCTTAAAGTCATTTTGAAAAGTTCTTTGCTTATTACCAAGACCATTCAAACTTATTGCTTGTTTTTCCCAAAATAATACAGAAAACATTTATTTTAAACATTGACATTTTACAGGTTAAAATTTCTGCATTAACAATTACCAATTACTATTGCATTTCTTTTTATTCATGTATTTTTTATGAAACGACTTCTACTTCACTAAAGCATACTTTCTGTACATATTTTAAAAACTAATATTTTTTCAAATGTTTTATCTATTTTGTTTCCCAAAAATACCTAGAAAATAGTGAAAGAGGGAAAAGTACGATAAATGTATTTCAAATATTATTTGCTTTAGCTTTGTTTCATTATTACTTTCAAATTTTACTTTTGTGCCTTTATTTGTTTTTGTCCTACCTTCTATGTACATGGGCTAATGTTTGCTCTACCATCATATATATGATTCCATGCCAGAGAAGATATAAAAAATTAGGTAAGCATGAAACTAGCACCTCTTGGGGGTTGCCAGTGACATCTAGTTTGAACAAAGGATCTGAAAACATATGCAGATAAGTCACACAAATGGCAGTTTCAGTATCAGATAATACACTAGCTAATCAAAAAACTTAAGCTTTGTACTTTTGTGGTATAACTCTATTCAGGTCAAGTAATTCTTCTTGTGATCACAGGGAAAAGACAAAAGTCATCATGTACACACACATGATGCACAATAATCTTATGAACAGAGCAAAATAAAGGTTAAACTTTCTATTTGCTGTTCTATTAAAAATTTATAAAGTAAAATCTTATTGATCTGTGATAGCAAGATTAATTTCAGAAAATAATTGCTTATACACCGAATTTATGCAATACATCTATCTGAGGTAAAATAGTAAAACATTGATTCTTTAAGAAGCATCTCTGAACTTCCACTTTCAACTAAAATGGGGCAATGAGGAACAGATTTTCTCTCTTCTTCACATAATCTTTAAGCAATGGGCAAACCATCCAGGAAGAACAGTTTTTCAAACTGAACTATTTTCAGCACAGGATAGTGATTTCTGAAAGACTGGAACACAGGAGGTGAGTTCCATAATTGTCCTCTGTACTATCTAAAAAGATTTTTGGGGATGCAGACAATAAAGTAACCCAAATAGCCCAGAAAATTCCTAAGCTCAGGGGAAAGAGTCCAAACAGCCCAAGTATCCCTGAGTTCAATGGATGGATATTGGTGTCCAATGACAATAATGATGCAATTCAGCAATCAGCCTGGTGTCTTAGAGAAAGAAAAGTAATTATTATTGGGGGCACAATGCCCCCCCATGCAGGGAATTACTCTTCTGCAGGGATTTTGGATCAGAGCAAGTTTTATAGAGAAAAGACACAAAACAGACCACAGCCAAAAGGCTAGGCAGTGGGGATTTCCTAAGAGGGCTCGCAAGTCCTGTTTACTAAATCCAAACAGCAACTTAGGTCAGTTGGAGGACAGAGGATTGAAGTTATCTTGGCAGAAGGCATTTCCTGGAAGGGTAGACTGACTGAACTTGAGACTTCTGGTGTGAGCTGGACCACTGATATCCTCCATTTTGTGGGTCCTCATCGGTGACTTAATTTTATCAACCCAGAGAAGGGAGCTTAATAGTCTCAGGAGACCTGCAGAGTCTGTGGAGAATTTAGGGCTGATGAGTGGAAAAAATTACCGCAGTCAGAAAGAGATCAGAAACACCAGGACAAGAAAGAGCCAAAACCAGTAGGAAGAGGTGGGCGGAGGGTTTGAACAATTCACACAGTTCAGAGAACAGTTCTTGTGCCTCAACCCAGGTAAGAAGGAAGAGCCTCCTGCACAGGGAGTTAAGTGTATTTCTCAGGGGAAACAAAAAATGGAAGTCTTCTCACTGTAGGGGAAAATTGGTCCTAGATAAAAGGATAAAGGGCTGTTCAGAATCCACTTAACAGAGCCTAAAAGCAATTCTCAAACTGTTTCTAAGTAATGTAATCACCCCAAAGCAAAGCCTCATCTAGTTAGAGGAATTAAAAAGTGAAAAGCTTGTAATACAGAAAGTCAAAATAACAATATCTGAGTCCAAAAAAACTAATAATAATAACAACCATGCCAAAAAGCTATACAAAAAAATAAAAGAAAAAAGAGGAAAAGGCTATACATCAGGAGGAAGGAAATCAATCAACAAGGACCTCACATAATACAAATTACAGAATACTAACCAGGGTCATTCAGTCAGTTTTCTTAGACATTAAACATAAAGAAGGAAACAGAAAAGTATTGGATAAAATATTTATTTCAACAATATAGTAATATTCAATGTGATAAATATAGTAAAGAAAGCATTGACCAAAATATCCAACCCTATGTGGATCCAAGAGATGGAACTGGGTGTTCATCTGGGTGGTATGAAAAGAGCAACTAACATTTTATGTCAGTAACCTGAACAAGATTCTATGGGGTGAGACACAATCAAGGAAGAAACTAGCAGAATGTACATCCATTCTGGAAGGAAAAATGACAAATCGTTTGAGTCACTGTGAGATACCAGGGAAATGAAAGAGTGAACTGTGGTCACAGGTTAAGCCCTGAGGGATGGGACAAATGGTGTTTGCATTTTCTGACATGGAGAAGTCTGTGGGAAGAGCATTTGGTGCCTGGGAAGTGTAGGAAAGGCTTGACTGGGAGAATATTTGGCTTGGGTCTTGTAGATTTGACATGCCTACTGAAGTAGCTCATCAGAGGTTGAAATGCTGTTGGATGTGTTTATTGAGTTGAGGCAAGAGGTGCTCACCAGACTCTTCTTGTAATCAGCATATGACCTGCAATTTAATATGAAGATTCTCATATGCAATAACACCTTCTTATTTGTAAAGTTCAAGGCACATGGCAGTGTCTCTGATCCGTTACTATGACGACACAACCCTAGAAAGGGTAGAAAATGATCGCATGGGGTGTCAAATTGGAAATCAACCTGGTCAAGCAACAACATGTTGTTTGTTTTGTGTTTTTGTTTTTGCTTTGCTTAGGAATGAATGAATAGATGCATTCAATGGGACTAACACTAAAGCAATTTCAAAGAAACAATGGAATTTATTAATGCAAAGTACAGGGGGGAACATTTAGAAATTTACAAAGAGCAAATCTAGTGTGAATGAAGAAAACCTTACATTTAGGAAGAAACCGGTATTGCATGAACCAATACTTGCTAGACTTAAGCCTGAGAGATATGGTTTGAAGTGTCATTTCTAAGAATCAGTCTGTCAGTATGAAGATTTCCATTGTTAAGGTTTTTTTTTCCCCCTTTGGGTAAAGAGACATTTTCTACAATGCCTTTTTAAATTGTAAATAATCTTAAGAAAATGAATTATTCAAGTGGTAACATTTTATCTTCATGAGATTGACAGAGATTAGGAAAGCAATTACTTTCTGGGCCATGAGGGAAACCGTCCCTGAAAAGCTAAGTTGTGTTTGAGTAGTAAGAGAAGAGAGTGTTTGGAGTTATTATTCTGAAACAAGGAAGAAATGGATTGGGAATTAGGAAAGATAATGGTCTGAAAGAAGAAAAATAGGAAGGGTCTAAGTTCAATTTTTCACCAAGATATAAATACAGAGTTTTCTTTAAGTCTAACCCATGCTAAGACAGTTTCTTTAAAATAAGAATAACATAGTCACTGCATACTTAAAATTGTCAAAATTGCATTTGTTTAAGAAGGAGAAAGAAAATACTCCTTTCAAAAACAATTTTTTAACTAAGTAGAAATTTGAAAATTAGATTTCTTTGTTCCCTCATGAAACAAGCTTATAATTGTGGAGACAGTCGTCAAATGATGACATTGTAGTGGACTACATATTAATCATTAAATGTATCTTTGATTCCTTTATTCAGCTCACTCAAGGCTAAGATGCCAGTCAGGTGGGAGTGGTGTGGAAAGGGTCATACCACCGCTGCTCTTGTCTGCCTTTCTTCAAAATTAAGGCCAAACAAATAGTTACATCCACCCTTAATTTTTAATGCATAACTGCAATTTGATGAGGGCCTTCTCTCTTTCCCTCTTGTAGAGACGTGTTTTCTGAAGCCACAGAGCATAGCTTCTATTTTCTTGGGTTTTTATTTGAGGAATAACAGCAAAAACAAGTAAGAACTGATTCAACTGTCTCATATTTATTCTTATTCAATACTATTCCCGTACCAGCAATAAATGTTTTCAATTGGGACTATTATAATATTATTAAATTATAAAAGATATGAAATAAAATAATAAAGCCATAGCTTAACAAAAAGCAGGTTAAGTGACACACAGAATAATTTCTCTGGGTTTATGTCCGTGTATATATCCATCCTTGTCTTTCCTTTAATATTCTTTTTTTTTTTTTTTCGCAAATACTTGATTTCCAGTTTTGGTGACCCTGCTAGCCTATCTCCAGTTGCTCCACTATCCTAATGGTCCATGTAGCTTACTATCCCCTACACCACAATTACAATTCTGATATTAAATTAGAAACCAGTGATGGTATTCATTGACAGACATTTCCTATGGTCCTATCAAACCGTATCTGTTTTTTGTGGTTTTTGTTTCTATTCTCTACCTACATACCAAGTTATTCTTATTTCGTGAGACATTTTCTGTCACTTACTACTCTATTGAACTAATAGGTACAGCCATCTGAATACATCAGTGTTCCTGTAAGATTGAACTTTTCGTTATTGCGAGCAAAATAGCCATTCTGTGAGAGAAATTGATCACAGTCCATGCCAGGTAATTATAGCTCAACAGATGTGTGTGGCAGGGATTCATTCACTTCTTCCCCCATCAAGTTTATCAATAACTTTGGCGTAGTTCCAAAATGATATAAAATCCAG
The DNA here is from genome assembly GCA_004024945.1 of Uropsilus gracilis. Lineage (NCBI taxonomy): Eukaryota > Metazoa > Chordata > Mammalia > Eulipotyphla > Talpidae > Uropsilus > Uropsilus gracilis. The sequence goes on from PVHY01016853.1 coordinate 8,024, forward strand.
GCAAAAACTATAGTCTTGTTTGAGTTTTCAGACAGGACTCCTACTCATTTTTACAAAATTACTGCCTTTGGAGTCTCATATATAGACTGTTTATAGCCTATGCCAACTTCTCCACTGCCATTTTTCTTCATCAAAGCAATGAGTTGCTCCAGTCTGCCCTGCCTGTGAAATGCCAGTCAGTATTTCAGAATACTACATCTTATCAAAATACTCTCTTCTGTCTTGTTCTATCGAAACAAAGTCCTCTGATATTTAATACAGAAATACACAGCTCTTAGCTATAGCACATGTAGAAAAGGCAACTCAAACAGCAAATAGTATTTTAGAGATACATAGTCTCTATTCCTCTATCTTTAAATTACTTTTCTATTGTTGCATAACAAAAAGCCACAAATTTAGTGGCTTAAAATAACACACACTTTTTTTTTTTAATTTCATAGTTCTGTATGGCACCAATGTGGTAAAATTTAGCTGGGTCCTGTGCTCAGTGTCAGAGAAGACTATCTGTTGAATAAATCAATCAATTCCTCTGGACACCTACAGCATAGAAGTTGAACATGGGAACAATCTGCTTGCATGTTTCTGCACGTGATTGGCAGGAACATTTCCATATGGCTGTAGAATACATAGCAGCTGACTCCTCCTCCTGGAGAAACTGTACGTAGTCTGTGTCTGTGCTGTTTTCAATCCTGCTGGCTTCAGGAAGAGTAGGGTTCATTTTTTATAGATTTTTAATTGATTGCATCAGGAACATCCAGGGAAGTCTTTGGATTAATCCAAACCAGCTGATTTGGGACCATCAGCTACTTGATTTGAAGTAACCTACTCACAAGAAAGTCAACTAACCAAATCACCCACCTCAAGCAGAAGGGAATATATGGGATAGAGACCCCACGGAGTGAAGATAGCAGACAGCATCTTCACCGCCATCATCAGGATTTTAAACAGCCATTATGTAAACCATCCAAGCAACTAAAATCGAAAGAACTACCAGGTATGACTGAAGCCACAGTGACTTTTGATCTTTCTCTCTTATTTGCAATAATACAAATGGTAGACAAAGAGCTCAGACTGAAGACATGTTGCTAAGAGTTTCACTCACATCCTGACTACAGATGACAATGTCATTAAGTAGTGTGATGTTAACTGATTATTGACTGATGGAAATGACAAACCCTCCACATGTTGCAAGTAATGTGTAAAGTTTGAGTGAGACATACATGTCCATGCACTTTGTTGATTTATTGAATTCAGCAGCTCATTCTTTAACATAAAATTGATTAAGAGTAATGTTTCAACATTGTCAGCACACTCAGTTTTTGATTCTTTAAAGGATGAATTCTCACCAGTTTTTTCAGACAGTAACTTCTTGCTTTCTTTTATAGTATATTTGAAAATGTAGTTTTGTCATCTATACATATTTGAATTGTACCTTCATTCCTATAATTTTAGAGCTAAGTGAAAATGTAGGTACATATTATACCTGTTTGATATATAGAATATATGCTTTTTAGCTAAGATATTATGGAAGACACCCAGGTCATTTTAGTTCCAGATTATAAGGACAAATCACTGCAAATAGGAAAGCAAACAAAAAACCTTCTCTGTTATAGTGCTTAAGTTGTTCTGCCTAGAATTTTATTTTTCCGACTTTATCATAATTTGCAACAATTAATTTATTCCTTCATACTGAAGATATTAATATTACAGTGGTGAAATAATTTAGCTGTGATTTATTACTGATTGTGCAATAAAATCTAGTTCTTCGGTAATGAAATACCCTGTACACTCAGTTCACAGTCCTGGAGAAGAGGTCAATACTGTGTTCTGACCTCAAGGAGGCTGTGACATAGGCCAGGCAATGGGTTCTTTTTCCCTTATTCACAATGATTCATAAATTGACTTTCATCCAAGAATGATATCCCTCCCATGAACATTTTTGGAGTCACTGAATTCAAAATCTTATTATCTTACTGATTAATCAAAGTGAATATCATTTTATTTGTCTTATTTTATAAAAAAAAATGGGAAATGGCTAGTCTTGAACTTTTAATACATAGAGGCATTTATAGCAGAGGTACAAGATTTAAGTTTCTATCAGAAATTTCTTATAATTATTTATTTCCTCGTAATCTTGATGATTTGTTGTTAATTCAGAAAGATGTTCTTTGGTTCTCTATTGGCACCTCAGTCCCCAGCTGGAACAGTGAATTTCATAAATGAATGGTTGTTGAATTTGCTTTGAATTTATATTAAATTAATGTGTTTATTCTCCAAGGTAAGATTCATTTCTTTTGCTAAGAACTGTAGTTAACAAATAAATGAACTGGCACAAAAAAAGGATCTTTCTTGGGAGAATTCACAGAAAGTCAATAACGATTATTGCAAGTAAGTCCTTCAAGTTTCAAAGGAACCTATATATTATCTATTTTATTGACCAGCTTTTAAATCCACCTTATAAAGTAAGACTTTTTCCAGTTTTTGGACCTCTGATGGCAACCACCATAAAATTAAATTTAGCAAATATAGCAAATATTCTATAACAGAGACTTTCCCTGTATAAATACTGTAGAAATTGTTATTTCAGAGAGTCTTATTAATCCACTATAGTCACAATCATGGCAAATAACTAAGGAAGTATGTGCCATATCGAGAAGATGAGTACACACAGCCATTTTTATTAATATTTGTAGAGCTGTCATTTTTGTCTCAGGCAGTCACAGAAACCTTTATCACTACATATTAGAGCAAGAGAAACAGTATAAACTAGTTTTCTGGATCCTGTTCATAGATTGAATTTTTTTTCCTTGACAGATTAATGCAATAAAACTGAAAAAAAAAAAAAAAGCTTCAAGTATTTGGGACTAATATTAGTAATGTTAATGAGGGGGAAAAACTATTTTGAAAGGCTAATATGCTACATAAAATTATATGTACTGTACATCAAGAATGATGCTTAAAATACCCAGCTGTGATAATTGTATCAATATGTAAAGCAATTAACTACAACTGTAAATTGAAGCATCTAATTGAATAGTGTTAACGATATTTATAATTCTCCTTTAAAGTGTCATACAAAGATTGCCATGTACTTCATAAAATTAATACTCTCCTCGTGCCCTGCTGATTGGTAAGAATATCTTACTGCATCCCTGAGACATCACTGAAACAACCTGTGGTGAGAGCATTTTCCTGGGAAGAGGTGTGAAACAGTAAAATCAAATCTTAAGTCTCCTTTAGCATTCTAGTCACCTTAACATCAAAGATTAAAAAAACATGTGAGATAAACAGTTAGTTTCTAAGTTACACTATTTTTTTAAATAAATCATTATGGATCCCTTAGAGGTAGAAAGCCAGTGCTTTACATCTTGGGCATAATTCTGCAGATACTACAGAAGGGGAAGGGGATTCAGACAAGGCTGGTGTGTGCTTTTGCGTGTATTTATGGATTAGGTGGATGTAGTGTATATAGACTTTGAACCAGAATTTCCCTAGTGAGTGGCAAACATAGGAAACCCTCAGCCAAATCTATACTGAACAGAGAAATAATTTTATTGTCAGGTAAATATTGTTCTGGAGGTTTTATCGAGAAACTAGACTCTTCACGTCAACAAAACAAGAACTTTACAAACCTTCATGAAAACTCGTCTGTCAGTATGTCAGTATGAGGAGTGATCTTTTCCTTCACTCAAGTTCTACTGCAATGTGGTTCTCACTTTCCTCTTCAGAAAATTCTAGGCATCCTTTTATTTTCCTATGCTGAATTCATGTGAATCTCACCAGTTGATGCTTTCTTGTGGTATGTATTCCATGCTATATTTAAAAGACTGCCACACAAACAATAGTTCACTAATCATATGAACAATACTATACTACCATTTTAGGGGAACTATACTATACCATGCTACATGAAACAATATTATACTAACACTACTATAATAGCAATAAAATACTATGCTATATCAATAATAATGCATAGTATACCACACTAACAATACCAGCAATATTATACCAGAAATATCATACTCACTATTCCATACCATAACATAGCAATGATATTGTACTATACCAATTGTGCCATAGCCATAATGCTATGTACTATACCATAATAACCATACTGTATTAATAATGCCATATTACCCAATAATATACCAACTTTACTCTTCTGACACACCAGATTGTGCTCTGAATAATACCACACACTAATAATACCTTACTAGAAACACTATATCATTAACAACTACTCACAATAACATGCTACATTACACAAACATTACATTTTATACTAATAATACAATAGCAATAATACCACATTGTTGCATATTAATGACTATAATGATAAACTAGTTTCTATGCTGCACTAATAACTCTGATATTATACTATTCTATTTTATAGTATATGATACAATACTAACTTCCATATTATGGTGATATCATCATCTCCTGTAATCTTTACTTGCATACAAATTTCACTGAGGTAACTATATACACATACATTGTTATTATTTAAAATTATTTTAACCTTATAGTATATTAGATGTCAGAGATGAGTCATAACATGTGTCTTTTTATTCTTCAGAATTTTCCTATTTTTATTTCTTTGCATTTCTAACATAATGTAACATAATCATGTATCATTTAAAAGCAAATACCAAGCTTTTATTTGATTGGTTTATAATAGACTATTATAGGTATATTTGACAGATTTATAACTTTGACACTTCTTCAAAACTATTTAAACTGAATTAACACTTAATGTTGAAGAACATATATTCATCTTTCTAAACAATATTTTGAAGATTTTCTCAAAGTGGTATCTCATTGTGGTTTTGATTTGCTTTTCCCTGATTGTTAGTGACGTTGAACATTTTTGCATGTGCCTGTCGGCCAATTGTATTTCCTCTTTCAATAGAAATCAAACGGTTTCACTAATGTATGGGACGCAGGAAAAATATCAAGCTAACAACCAAACTGAACTACACAACTCAGAGCGGTGGGGGGTAGGGGGGTGGGAACGGTCAGGGAGGGAAGGTGGTGGGTGAACCCCGGGGATTACAAACATATGATATTTATATATACATAAATTATTTAATTAAAAAAAACATTTACTCAAAGTGATTTTCATATTTCATGATTGGAATCATTCTGAGTTTCTGAGATTGATAGTAATTTACACCCAGCCTCCCTATTGTTTCTCTCCACCACCCCTGTCCCCTGCAACTCTTCATCCCCCTACACTTGTTGGGGGAGCCCACACAGAAGCCAGGCATGAAGGTAGCAGCAAGGATGTGTTTATGGGAGAAATCAGAACAGAGAAGATAGGTGATGTGTCTGAAGAATCAACTGAGAAAACAACTGCAATCCTCACAACTAGGATAAAAGCAAAGAGTGTCAAATCCACGTATCGGTGAATCTGTTAAAATGTAGATTGACTCTAGAGTAGGAGACATTGCCAAATTTTTAAAAAGTAATGGATTCAAAACACTGAGGACAAAAGGGGAAGAAAAATCAGACAAATGCATGAGTTTCATTTGACCTATAGAATGTAAATAAGTAAAAATCTAACCCTCATGATCGTCAGGTATGGAAGCATAAGAAATACTACGGCTTTTGTCTAGAATAGAAATGACAAATCTTGAAGTGGATTTGTTTGGAGGGACTTGTAAGAGGTCAAATTCCAGTGATATTTCAAAGATTTACTGATAGATGAGATATATCCTTTAAGAATTTGGGTCAAAATAACTAGAAAGATGGAGTCATCTTATTCTACATCTATTTTATTTTTATATCGATATTTTAACGAATAAAATAATAAATCACAAAATTTTCTAAATAATGATAGAATAAAATTCTATATTTAAATAAAGAAAAAAATTCAATCATCAGCCAGAGGTTAAACAAGGAATGCTTCCTATATCTTCAGACTATTGAGGGTATTATATTTGTAAGGACTTTCCCATTATCAAAAACTAATTACAAAAGTCATCATTAGCCTCTGATAAGAGCAAAACTAGTTTTGTTTTCTTAAACTGATTAAAACTCTGCTGATCTTCTATTCCTATATATCATTTTACATCTGTATTTTGGATAAATACAGGAATTACTCTGTTAAAATCAATTCCTTACAATTGTATGTATCAAGAATAAAGTGTAAGAAATCAGGACTTCTTATCTAGAATGATGATAGCAAATACATGATATCAAGGATCTTGTATTTCACAACTATTCTTCAGTTTCAGAGACAGAAAAGTTGCTGTCAGGGGAGCAGGCAATAAATTTTGATACCAGAAAGTCATGAATGCAGATCTTGGAGAAATGTAGCAACACTTGATAGAGCGGCTAGTGCAATACTTGGACAAATAAAATCATGTGCAAATCTCTGTTCTGCTATTCATAGGCTGTATGAGTCTGGGCCAGCTACTGGACTTAATTGAGATTTGCTTTTCTTCTTGGTAAGATTTAGTTTCAAAAATAGACCTTTTCTTGAGAGTGACTGTGTGGATGAAAGGAAGTGTGCAGGGAGAATAAGCTACATCAATTACTTCAACGGTACTCAATAAACGGTATTGATTTCTACAAATTATTTTTTTTTCTCTCCTGCCCTCGACCACTTTCTTTCAGGTCTAACTAAGAAATTGTTAGGTCACTGCTCAGGACAAACACTTTAGAAACAGGAAAATCAGGGTATAGGAAAGTTTTATTAGAGCTCAGATCTGAGGGCTACTAAGTCAAAAGGACTTAGAGTCCCAATTGCTTGTAGCACATGCATTTTATACTTTTTCTGAAGCTCATACCTTATCTTTTTATATTTAATAAATACCCTATTATATAGATAATTATTTCACATATTTTTAATTCCTGGGTTTTTCTCCTCCCTGATGGGTTCCTCCCTCATCGCTCCCCCCGGTCCCCCTGCCCAGGTTGTGAGCTTCATTTTGTTTTTAGCTTGTTTTGACTTCTCCTCCTGGACTTTTGTTTGTTTTTCCTATGCCCCGTATATTAGTGAAACCATTTGGTTTCTGTTTTTTTCTTTCTGACTTGTTTCTGCTGATATGATTTCTTCTAGGTACATCCATGTTACCATAAAAGTCAAATTTGCCATTTTTACTTGATGGGTAATATTCCATTGTGTACATAGATCACATCTTTTTACATCCACTCATCTGTTTGGGGACATTTAGGTTGCTTCCAAGTCCTTGCAATTATACACAGTGCTGCGGTAAACATCTGAGCACAGGTGTCCCTTTCTGTAAGTATTGAGGTCTCCTTTGGGTAGATTCCCAGAAGCGCGATTGCTGGGTCATATGGTAGTTTCATTTTCATTAGTTTGAGGGTCGTCCACACAGCTTTTCATAGTGGCTGGACCAGTTTACATTGCCACCAGCAGTGTAAGAGTGTTCCTTTCTCTCCACATCCACGCCAGCACTGTTGTTGCCCGTTTTTTTGTTTGTTTGTTTGTTTGTTTGTTTGCTTGTTTGTTTTTTGATGTGGGCCATTCTTGCTGGTGTGAGGTAGTATCTTATTGTGCTTTAGATTTGCATTTCTCTGATTGCTAGTGATGTTGAGCAGTTTTTCATTTGCCTGTTGGCCATTTGTACTTCCTCTTTAGAAAAGTATCTTTTTATTTCCTCTCCCCATTTTTTAACTGGGTTTCTTGCTTTGTTTTTTCTAAGTTTGTGAACTCCTATGGATCTTTGTTATAAATCCCTTATCACTTTTGTGGAGGGCAAGTTTTTTCCTCCTATTCAGTTGGTTTTTTTTTTTTTTTATTTTCTGTGTTGTCTCTTTCTCTGTACAGAAGCTCTTTAGTTTGATGTAGTCCCAGCTGTTTATGTTTTCCTTCATTTTTTTGTTGACTATAGATGTGTCAAGAATTGGTTTCTGAATTTTAAATCATAGAGGGTTTTACCCAAGTTTTCCTCTATGTATTTTATGATTTCAGATCTTATATCCAAGTATTTTATTCATTTTGAGTTGGTTTTTGTACATGTTGATAGGGAGGTGTCTTAGTTCATTTTTTGGCATGTCTTGATCCAATTTTCCCAGCACCATTTCTTAAAGAGGCTGTCCTTGTTCCATTCTAAGTTTTTACTCCGTTGGCGAAGATTAGATGGCTACATATGTGTGTTTTATTTCAGGGCATTCAATTCTGTTCCATCAGCTGGATTGTCTGTTCAAAACAGCATTATGCTGGTTTATATCTTATCTTAATGTGTACTGTATCTAAAGCAAAGATGAGGCACAGAAGCAACATGTATTAGGGATAAGACATCCTGATCGATTTATATACATCAAGTTTTACTTGTGCTGGACTTTCTACTTTGACCAGGCCTGCCTGCTCTCCCTCTAAGAGGAGCTATCTGTCCATTCCCAAGGTCATTGTCTATTACCCTGTTATGTTTTCTCTTCCAGTGCTCTTATGGCCAATTAATGCATAATTAATTTGACATTAATCCAATTAATTAATGTCTAGGCTCTTGCTGCTTATCAAAATCAGGAATACAATACCTAAAATGTGTTTGCTTCTGGACAGTACAGTTTATACTTAAAAGGCCCGACATTGATTTTTGAGGCTTTGTAAAACACAACTAATGTTCCATGTGCAGAAGTCAACAAGCACTTACAAGGAAGTGTCTAAAAAGAATTAGGAATAAAATTGTATTCTAAGTGTGCTGTCTGCAACATGTCTCAAGTGATTAGAAGTACAGACTGGAACACAGGCTTGAAGAAAAAAGAGCCCTAACAGCCTGCACGTATACAGCTGCGGTTCAGGGAGCAAATGCGTGGGTGCACTACCAACAGATTTTGTGGGTGTGCATCTGTGAGAGTCCTTACAGGTGGCATAGAGATTTCCTTAGCTCTCTCCCTAGGCAGACATTATTCACACTGAGAAAAGTAAATACATTGTGGCATTTTGCTGATTGTCATGTGTATTAATGACAGGAAATTAGTGTCATTAAAAACAGAATTTTTGTTAAAAAATCTTTTTTTCTGTGCATATTAAAATATATTTCTGTTCACATATATATCTCAAGCCAATTAATAAGGATATATTATACATTTTATTAGTAATATATAATATATTCATATTATACATGTATCCCTATATAGCATATAATTCATATATTATATTCCTATTAGTTAATAATAGACAAAAATCAAATTAACTAATAGTAATATACATGCATATATATTTCTTAGATGCCACTATCTTGCAGGGGCCTCTGCTACTTTCATTTCAAGACCTTACAAAAGGATTATTAGTTCTAGCAAGGCTTTTCCTTCTATAATTAGAGATAAATATCATCAAGCCAACTAATAGGAATATATATATGGGAATATAATATGAATATAATGTAACTATTGGGAATATAATGTAACTATTATATATTATATATATTATAACTATAAATATATATATAAATATATATTCCTATTAGTTGGTCTGATTTTTGTCTCTAATTATACAAGGAAAAGCCTGGTCAGAACTAATAATCCTTTTGTAAATGGTCTTATAATGAAAATGGCAGTGGCCCCTCCATAATAGAGTTGTCTCAGAAAAAAATAATACTTGTTCTGATTTTGCCAATTTCTGTTATATAAAGTCTTCCAAACCTACTCTTTACTGGAGCAGCAGCACTTTGTGTGGTTAGATTTAGCAATATAATATTTTTCCAGATGAATTGAGATGACATTTTATGTTTGTGATATGGAAAATAATTGCAAACTGAAGAGCAGAGAAGAATCAAGGTATTCATTTGCTCTTATTTTCCATAATGCATTTAAAATAAAGAGAGAGTAATACTGCATTCTGATTTTTACAGCAATGAGATAAGCAAAATACAGTAACCACCTCACCAAGATTATTTTATGATTGTAAAGAAAACGGAAATTGCACATGAAACCCTCCTGATTTCTTTAACAATAGACACCAGGAAAAATATTAAATCAAAGCTATTGAAGAAAGAGAAACTATTACTCTTTCACTGGATTAAAACTGGATGAAGATTCTGGAAGGAAACCAGGGTAGTTTTTCCCACAAATATCCAAATCAATGGAGACAAACTGAGAAATGTGAAGTAGAGAAATGAACTGAAGACAATGTGCTTCAGAGCTCATGAAGACCGTTTGTCTGTGATTTTCCCCCTGATGTTTATTGGTGTCAGGGTAAGGAATAAAATCTGTAGCTATTTATCTGTTTCTCTTCATGTTCTTTGTTGTTACAATATAAGCGGGAACCTGGGTATAGACTATTTTCAACAATCATGCTTTTTGTCTTCCTGTGAGACAGTTCCATAGACTTGCTCCTTTATTCTCCCTTCTCCTTTCCTTTACCAGACTGCAAGTGGGAACACAGACCTAGATTTGAATTTTAAGACAGCCAGTTCAAGTAACAGGGCACAAAATAATTAATAAATAATTAAGTATCAATTAATTATCAAGGTACTAATTATAGCTAAAGTCCGCCATCACCATTTCAAGAAGCAGAACTCAGTGTCATTCAAATGGGATGCTGCAAATGTAACTGAGGTAACTGAAATACCAAGAAGGGCTAGATGATCAAATGATCTCAGATCACCTAATTATGCATGCTATTATCCAGATCTTAGAAAGCTTATAAAATGTTTACTTTAATAAATTGAGGGGTCATTTAATATTAGCTTAATTAGCTTATTTTAACTAAAATAGTTAAATCGATGAATACTTGAAAAGTGAAAGACACATTTAAGTGTATATTTCAATAAATGTTAATATATGTACACTCAATAAACCATCCTCACAAGCAAGATAATGAACTTAACCACCAGTGTCAAAAATTTCCTAATTCCACTCTGTATCCTTCACTGGGAGCCACAGAAAACCACTGTACACTTTTACAGCTATGTATTTGTTTTATTTTCTAGTATTTTATTTAAAGGAAGTTATAGACTATAAATTTTAATTTTTATTACTCATTCTGCTGTTTACATATTCATATATATGTACACATACATACATTATATAACTGTACAATTATATGATATAGTACATATATTATATATATAATATATATAGTTATATATAGTAATATATAATATGCATATAGTACATCATTAGTAATATATAATATACAATATTATATATACACTTTTGCCTGACTTCTTACACTGAATAAAATTATTTTGAGTTGAATACATATTGCTATCAATATGTATTGATACTGTACAACTAATCTATATTGATACTGTACAACTAATCTATATTTTTGTATCCATTCATTAGTTGATAGAATGTCATGATTATCCCATCTTTGAAAGCTGTTCTGAGTACTTATTTGCACATCTCTATAATGGACACATATGCTATTTGTCTTATATATGTACCTACAAGTGAAATGGTACATCTCTCTCTCTTTTTTTTTGAGAAACTAAAATTGTTTTCTAAAATGTATAGAAAGCTACATATCCATCAACAATTTATAAACATAAAGTTTTTACATATCATAACACTTGATGAAGCCATGCTTTTCAAATTTAGCTTTTCCATACTTCTGCCTACAGCATAGCAGAATAAAGACTGGAATCACCTACTCTCAAAAGCAACTGCATAAAATTTTTCTCAAAGGAAGATTCTGACATTCCTTGAGAGAATCCCAGGGCTTTTTCCAAGAAGGCTCATGATAAAGTTAGGGACTTCCTCTAGGGAAGAAGAAAGAGGATGTGAAGGGAAATATGGCTGGGAATGTAGACACCTGTACAGGTAAGGGTGGTCAGAGGTTGACCTTCTACACACCTCTGGAGAGACATTTTTGAAAGGGAGAGTGGTCACGCATGGGCATAGGTTCAGCTGGGGGCAATTGAAGTTCTGCGGCGGATAGAGCTGCAAAGGCAGCCGCTACCTGCAATCATGACTGAGCGACAGGCCACATACCTTACTGGTCAGACCCACTGAGTCCCAAAACAGCTCCGAGCACCAGATTTAGCCCCCCTCAGCATGAGGTCCGGCTGCAGAGGTCATGATAGGAGACAGAGCACAGCAGCAGCAGGAAGAGTGGAAAGTCAGCACAACCAAGGTGCCAAACAGATCTGGCCGTGAAGGAGAGGAGAAGAGATAGACATGACCAGTCTCCTCAATCAGATTGAGATTGGTTATTTTTAATTCATATATATGGCATATTACTATATATTAATGAATATGCATCAATCAATCAATATATCAATATATATTCATTAATATATATAAACCAATGAATAATATATAAGTATATTGATATATGATATGACTATATTAATTAATATGAAATTAATATAGTAATATGATGCATAGTATGTATTGATACTATATTTTATATAGCATGATATATTATATTAATATATAATGGCATATTAATGTACAATATATATTGATCTAGTAAATATAATATATAATTTATATATGAATCAATTGATGCAATATATTAATTAAAATATATTATATATTAATGTCTATAAATTAATTAAGAAAAATAACCAGTCTCAATCTGATTGAGGAAACTCAATCATGTCTATCTCTTCTCTCCTTCATGGCCAGATCTGTTTGGCAACTCAGTTGTGCTGACTTATACATACATACATATACATATACATATACATATACATATACATATACATATACATATACATATACATATACATATACATATACATATACATATACATATACATATACATATATATGCCCATGTGTGACCACACTGCCTTTCAAAAATGTCTCTCCAGAGGTGTGTAGAAGGTCAACCTCTGACCACCCTTACCTGTACAGGTGTCTACATTCCCAGCCATATTTTCCTTCACATCCTCTTTCTTCTTCCCTAGAGGAAGTCCCTAACTTTATCATGAGCCTTCTTGAAAAAAGCCCTGGGATTCTCTCAAGGAATGTCAGAATCTTCCTTTGAGAAAAAAATAATTTTATGCAGTTGTTTTTGAGAGTAGGTGATTCTAGTCTTTATTCTGCTATGCTGTGGGCGGAACTACAGAAAAGCTAAATTTGAAAAGCATGGCTTCATTAAGTGTTACAATGCGTAAAAACTGTATGCATATATGAAATGTATATATATATATATTTGAAATATATATGAAATATATATATATATTTCACCCACCTCATTTCCCCCCGTCCACTCCCACACATCCTCACCCCACCAGTTGTGTACTTTAATTTGGTTGTTAGCTTGTTATGACTTTTTCACCTGGCCTTTTGCTTGTTTTTCGTATATCCCATCTGTCAGTGAAGCCATTTAGTTTCTGCCTTTTTCTTTCTGACTTGTTTCTGCTAATATGATTTTTTCTAAGTCCATTCATGTTATCACAAATTCATCAAATTTGTCATTTTTAATTGATGAAATTGATGAGTAATATTCCATTGTATATATATATATATATATATATCCCATCTTCTTCATCCATTCATCTCTCTGGGGCATGTGGGTTGTTTCCATGTTGCAATGATAAATAGTGCTGCAGACTGCATGTTTAAGTGACAGGCTCCCCTTCTGTTCTAAGAAGAGGAACAAAAGTAATCCTTCCATGCCTCAAATGCAAGAGAAAATAACTAAAAGAACAACAAACAAGGCATCACATATATATATAGGAAGCAAGGACTATCTGAACACGAGGTGGAAAAGCAAATAGAGAACAAGAGTTTGGAACACATAGAAAAGGATACATAAATAGAAGACTTATCAGACAGCAACTTTAAATCACCAAAGATATTGCGTATCTTAAAGAACATGAAAATAGATTGAATAAAATGAAGTAAACTACAGAAAGTATTTTAATTAGAATTAAAAGGAACAGAATAGAGAATACAGATATAGGAGACTCAAGTGTACAAATTACCCAATTAGAAAAAGAGGGAAGCAAGCTATGGGGGAAATGAGAAAAATACAAGAAATATCAGATTCGGCTAGAAGGGGAAACACGATGATAGTATTCCAGAAGTTGAAGAAGGAGGGAGACAGCAAGGACCCTGTTCAAAGAAATAATAATTTCTCAGACCTATGAAATTAAATAAGAACAGATGTTCATGAAGGTCTGGCAATAAGAAGAATTGTTAAATTTAGTTTTTACAGGGGCTCCTTCTTGGGAAATACTGGAGAACATTCATTGTCTAATTCAGATAAGGGGAGTAGAAAGGAAAATGACTGAATCTGGTCAATCCGCTTTCCCTTTGCAATGTATTAGAGGAATTTATCTTCATCTTGGGGAGGTTTTTTTTTTAATTACCTTATAATTCAGTTGGAGTTTTTGCAATTCATCTAATTTATACTAATGTAATTAAATCTTCCCTGTATATCATTGACAATGTCAACTTTGCTAATTTTAATATCTTCAACTAAAGAGGAATTGTTCATCTTAAAAAAATACTTGCATTAACATCACAATAGGTTTCTTTCAAACTTAAATTAATGCGCTCACCTAATCACAATGAGTACAAATAAGCACTTAAATTTAACAATTTAATCTTTTTTGCAGATAGTTGTTTCTTGGATAAAAAAAAGTGTAAGTTCAGAGGAAGGAGGTGTACTTTCAGCATAATGCTCATTTACTTTAGGGATTTCATTGAATTTGTCAAATACCACTGAGACCATAAGGACATATTTAACCTACAGAAAAGTTACTTTTTGTTCTTGAGAAACTAAAGAGAATGGAATAAGAAAGATTTATATAATATGCAGCTGAGTATGAAATAATTTATAATCTAAATATTTTCTCAGTAAATATTTTTCCTTCTTTTAAAAGATTCTAAATAATTGGCATACATGAAATATTTACTACATAAAAATAATAGAAGACTACATAAAAATAGTAGAAAAGCTGCTGTAATTGAAAGAAATGTTTTCTTTAAAATCTGGAATCTCTATCATTTCTGGTCAGTTGCATGATTTTGCCTTCAATATATTGGTCTTCAATCAGATTATCTAAAATGATTTAAATTTATTTAAATCTCCTATATGGTATAATGAAAAAAGCTGTCAAAATTTATGTTCAGCTACAGAGAATATGTTTTCTAAACCAGGTTGAAGCATTATTCTAGATTGTGCTATAAAGATTTTAATGTAAAAAAAAAACTATTTGATTAAAAATCGTACTGAACAACTAGAATTAGTTATTTTTGTACCATATTCAACAAATTTGATTTTAACATATTAGATTCCCCACTTTTCAATACTGAATGAAAGGAAGATTATTGATGTTTTACGCTATTATAGAAAATGATCTTTTAGAAAGTGATTTCATTTTCAACACCCTGGTTAATTCAATGTTTTAAACTATTTATTCCACTTAACCTTTCATTGCTTTCATTAATTACTTGTCTAAATCGTTTATCTGTTCAATCATTCAGTTGCAAAGAAGCAATTTTAAATCCCTACTGGGAGGAAAGCCCAACTCTGGCTTTTGTGGACAAGGACTAAAGTAATCAATTATCAATAATTGCTCAAGTGACATTCATTCCTGAAGAGATATCAGAGATGTACAAAATGCACCCAAAGGTAGAAGGTGGGACTTATACTGTCCAGAAGTTAGCCCATGTCATGCAATTCACAGTGTTGGTCGTTCACCTACAGGAAAACTTGATGGAAAACTTGAGAGGACGGTGACAATGTTTATGGCAAATAATGAGAAAATCATGGCTAACTTAGAGGGCATTTTAGTTGGATTTTTCTTTTAAGTAAGTGGTGTTTTTACAATACAAACTAAGAGGGAAATGCCCATTGCTAAAAAAGGTAACCTGCTTTCTGTCACCTATGTTTCACAATGTCTGTGATTCAGAGAAAGACTGTGTTTAGGAGATGGAGCTGCATTTCTGTGATTTCACAACAGCACACAAATGTTCCTCTGACCACAGTGTCTTATAACCTTACTTCGTTCCTAGTCTAAAGCAAAATAAATCTTGATCTTATTCAGATTCACCCTGTTGGTTAATGAGAAGGTGATTTAGAGATGCGTTTCAGTGATGCAAAATGAAGCAGTGTAGAGATCTGCTCTAGAACGAGGTACCTGAGAACAAAACTGAGGTATTTTTACTGCAGAGTTTATTTGTTCATTTGCTAGGAGGATACTCATATAATGTGGGATTTTTAACTACAATAAAGACAGTAGTTTGAACAAGGGCATCTAATCAAGTTACAATGCTTGACATGGATAGGAAAAATAAATAAAAAGGGATCAACAGAATTTATCTCAAGGTTTTAAAGAATGTCAGAATGTTAGTGAAGCACTTAATAAAATGACATAGCATGTAATTTTACAACTTGGTACATTGGGAGAAATGAATGAAATTTCTGAAACACTTAGCAAAATCTGTCCTTCCCTTTGTTTCTGTTGGGGATTTAATGAATTCACCATGATCTTGTAATGTCTTTTCCCCATTTCCCTATGCTTATTTGTATATTTTCACCCCTAATATTACCCTTAGTTATATCATTTCAGACATTTTAGTCAACTGTTATCAAAATTCCCAGTGTCAAATTCCCAGAGAAAGCAAACTGTCCTGGAGTTAGACTTCCCCTCCCAAGTCACCACCTTCCAGAACAAGAGTTAGATGAGGACTCCCAGAAATCTCACCTGCCTAAATAGTGTTACCTTGTTTTCTACCAACACTGACAGTATCACCATGGTTATGTGCCCTGGGACCATGGAGGTGAACTTTATGGTGGTTTCATCCCTATTAATCAACTTTGGAGTCTTATCAGGTAAGTGTCTCCCCCTCCCCTCCCTTGAATATAATGCCTATGTCTCTGCAAATCATCATGTCTGGCCCCAATGCCCAACCTTTCCATTTCCTGAGAATCTCTCTCTGTGACTTCTGTATCTCAGAATCCCTTGTCATTATTTTTTTTTCCTGAATGTTCATTTCACTTCTAATGCCCTGGGTCTCTTCTTAGGGGTGTCTGTACAGCTATTTACACCCCATTTTCCCCTTCTCCACCTCAGAAAAAGCTCTCACATTCAGACTGCTAAGTTTGGACACTTTCAGGGAATCTGGAGTATCCACACTCATACATATTTGAGCTTCATGTTCATTATTTGTTGATTTTTTATTGTTTCCTTTTCCTGTGTTTAAATACAAACACTTCCACATGAGTGGATAATCTATTCTTTATGGATACTCAGCTGCTATGTGTTGAATCAGTATGACAAATGACAGAGTGTTCCTGGAAAATGCAATGAATGATTGTCCCTCTATATGCTTTTAAAAGCAAACATTAAAAATTCAAACCATGAGATCTTCCCCCTATATAAAGGTTTTAAGTAATTTACCATAACACATAAAATAAATCAAAATTCCTTAATAAGGTATCTTCCACCACATGATGCTCCTTCTGATGTTCTTGTTCTTCCTGCTATACTTTTATCTCCATGAATTTAACTCAATACACCCCCATTCTAATATCTTTATATTTGCTCTTCTTCTCTCTAAAAATATTCCATTGGTTATATGCAAAGAGCATGCCTAGTCATAAAATGATATTGCATCTAGATATTCTCATACATTTAACTAACTAGTAGCATGAATCATACAATTTAACTAATAGCATGAGCCAGTGGCACATATAGTACCCATTGAGTGAAATTATATTGCAAGTAGTGAAGATATTTTTTATGTATGTATAAGAAGGCAGTTTGATAATTTATGACTAAGATAAACTGGTAATATTTATAACCAATGTTCTACGAGTTGACTTTGGTCAAAATCGGATCCAATTTTACATTATACAGTTGCATAATTTTTTTCTGCCTTTGCTATTATTTAGTTAACAATGGTTGCTTACTACCCTATTAAACATGGTGCATGTCAGAAATAAAAACATATGACATATTGATGTTAATATGAAGTTATCAACCAATTATTAATTAGTAAATTATTGCATGCACACGACCTCCAATTGTCTGTAAGATCTCTGAACCAATCTTTAAAAAAAAACATTGTTATTTAATATCATGCTAGGCATTGCTGCCACTAACACCGAAAACAATTTTTAATGATGCAAGAATTCTTTGCATTAGAAAAACAAAAGTGGGAAACGATGATAATGTGATTGGACAATATTGAGAAAATATTGTCAGATAGGAATTGAGTCAGTTGACTGAGCAAAACAGCATTTAATGAAAGTTAGTGAGAGCAGAGAAGAGGTGATATAGATATAACTGAGTGAATTTAGTTAAATTGGAAATAATTGGGTGTGACATAATTTCCTTATCTCTCTTTTGTCTCCTCTTTTTGACACATCTGCCAAGTTTTACTGTCAGAGATAGTTTCTCCACCTTCCCCCCCATCAGGGATAGTTAATGGATATAATTGAAATAGATAGAGAACAGGTGTAAGAGAAACAGGTTTAAAGAGTTGAGCATTAATAATCTATTTGGAATATAAAGGAAAGTGTGTACTGCAAAACAGATGGTCAAGTTTTAACAAACTATGTGAAAGACAAAAAGGAAATCCATTTTTAACCAAAACATGCCATGTCTGTGACATATAGACATAATTACTGGACAACCTTTGGTGCCTTCTCAGCTTTCACATTTTTTAAATTGACAATATACCAAGGATCTTAGAAAACACAGCCCAAGGCAAAGGGAAATTGCTGATGCTTTGTTTGGGAGATGAAAATTCAGGTCAATGAGAGCAAGGACAAAGAAAAATGAGACAGGATAATGGAAAAAAATGCATGATGTTACCACGGTGTCTACCGCTTCACAATGTGAATATACTGCAGATGTGTCCTCCTTCCTCAAAGGAAGTTTTCAGTGTCTCACCTCAGATGATGCTGTCATAAGGAGAAAAGGATGCAAAATCTACCTGTTGTACTCCCTACCATCCTCTAACTGTCATTGATCAAGGCTCACTCTGTGGGGAATTAATTCCCTTGCACTCAAGTTCACTGTCTAACCTCTCCAATTCTTTACCTAAACAATGAAATGTCATGTAGAGGCTAAGTCTACAGAAGAACCAGTCCATTACTTATTCCAAGAAAAGAAGTGGATCATGGCAGATGAAGAACAAGATTTGATGTTTGTATTGGAGCAGAAATGCAGTCTTAGTAAATGCCAGTGGTTTGGTGAATATTCTCTTCCATTATTCAGGAAGATCAATATGTTTGTCATGGTAAGAATGCCAATATTTTCCTTATCTTGCCCAAGGCAAGGTGACCTCTCTTACTCTTCATACATTTCCATTTCACAAAATACCGCACTCATCCATCATTGTGATTATATGCTTCTCTAACCAGGTGAGCAGGTAGCTATCTCAGCAAACTCATAGATTGCCTGGTCATAAGTATTAAACACCCAAAGTTTCCTGAGACTGCAACCTCAGTGATGTTTCTTAAAGACCACACACAAAAACCTTCCATAGTTTAAAGAAAAGCAAGTTCTTTAGCTTTCTTTGGGTTTTTTAGACAACTGTGGGAATTCATTGACAAATGCCTGGCCATAGTTTCCTGTCTTTATGCACAATTTTGGACGGCACTGCACAGTGAATGACATGGATGTACAGGTTCTGCCAGGAAAACTGAATCATCAAAGGGAAAATAACACAGTGTTTTTCTCTCTTGCTGCTTGTCAGTGACAGATATACCCAAGAGATTTGCTTTTAGTAAAGAGATTTGTTATTAGTTCTGAAAGAGAGAAAGTATTAGCTTTCTCTTGGTTTTATTTAATTTTGCTTAGTTCTGATGAGCTGTGTTTAGATAACTGAATGTGGTTATAAAAACAAAATATGTACCTTGTTGATAAGTTTACAGTAAACCCTATGTGTTTTTCAAGCGAATTCATCAGGAATTTAACTGGGCCTGTTAAATTCAAATTTATCTCCCTCTTGGAATCACTCTACAATTAGTTAGACACTATTTTTGATCCTATTTCTTCTCCTCCTCAAACATATCCATGTGCACACATTGTATTTTTTCCCTTTTTTAAAGATTTAGCTTATTTTTAAAGTAATTTATAGTTTCAAAGGAAATATACATTTCTTTCAGTTCAGCTTTTTTCCTTGATTCCAGTTGAGGAGACTTTGACTATAACTATATTCAATATGTTTTAAAGGCAAAGCTCTAGATTTAATTTTCATATACAGTATATTGACATTCTGTGTAAGACCAAGTCATTAAAACCCGTGTTTCCTACACCTACAAAACATGCCACATATCTCCCCTTCAGTATATTATGCTGAAGACAGAATATGTAAGGCTCCCATTCAGAAATATATCTTTGTCATTGAATAAAAATTTCCAAAATTTTGCATGACATGTTATTAAATATTATCTTCTAGTAGAATTTTTATTTTGAGACTAGGTCTAGCTTTTTTTGCCCCAGGAATCTCAGACTCTCATTGCTTGGGGTACCACAGACTCAAGCAATCCCCAAACTCAGCTTCCCAGGTAGCTGGGATTACGGGTGTGCACCACCACGCCCAGCTATTTTTTGGAACTAAGTCTCACTACGGGCCCCAGGCGGGACTCGAACTGCAATCTCTAGCCCCGGCCGCTTCATAGGCTGAAGCTTACAGGCACGAGCCACCATGCCTGGCCCTCTAATAGAGTGGATCATATGGATCATATGCGTTAAATATTACTGCTTGAAAGTATGTATAAGCATTAGATCCCACAGCTGTGTCACTTCATAAGACTCTAATTATAAATCAATAACTCTGAAATGATTAATTCGTTAAATGTAAAATAATATAGAAACACAATGTGCTTAAAGAGACAATTTCTCCATTTTTTTAAAATCTGTGTGTATTTCAGAGTTATTTTACTCCAACCCCATACAGACTTATAATATGATGCTCAGACAACTTGACTGTGTCTTCAATTTAGAGAGTTTATTATGTAAAGTTTTTATGCGATAGATAATGATTGCAAAGGCTGTTGGGTACTGTGTGCCTGGTAATAACTGCTAGGTAATAGCTGCGTTTAATGATTGGTGAGCAAACCGTCATGTAATGGCTGTCAGTAATGGCTGTCAGGTAATGGTTTCTGGGAAAGAGATAACTGTGTGATGGCTGTTTGGGAAGGTTTTCTGGGGATAGAGTTCTGGATAATGACAAGCTAAGACTCATGAGCAATAGCTGCTGGACAAGTACAATTGGGTAGTGGCTACCAGACAATGAATACTGGGCAAAGACAAGACTCAATAATGGCTGCCAAATAATGCATGATGGTCAATAGTTGCAGATAATGGCTGCTGAATAAAGACTGTTGGGTTTTGGTTAATGTGTAGTGGGCAGTTCTGTTGGGCAGAACTGTTCAACAATGGTTGTCAGGTAATGGCTGTTGGATAATGGTTGAAGAACAATGGCTGATGGATAATCATTGCCAGGCAATGGTTACTTTATTGGGCAAAGCATTCTGGATAATTGGTGCCTGTTAATGAACGACTGGGTTGTAGCTTCTGGGCAAAGATTGATGATTAATGACTGCCATGTAATGGCTACTAGGTAACTGATGGCAGATAATGGTTACTGAGCAAAATATTCTCGGTGATGGATACCTGGTAATGGCTACTCACCAATGGATGCTGTGCAATGGCCTTCTGGTAATGGCTGTCTGGCAAAGATTGCTGGGTAATGTCTGCTGGTAATGTCTGTGTGAGAAAGATGCCAGGTAGTGGCTACTAATTAATGGATTTCAGGTAATGGCTGCCAGGCAGATTCTTCTGTAACGGCTACAGGAAAAGACTGCTAGGTAATAGCTGCCAGGTGATAGTTTCTGGGCAAAGACTACTGTATTTTTGTTGCTGATAATGGCTGTCAGTCAGAGACTGCTAGTATACAAAAGCTGCTATACAAACTGCCATGTAATGGCTGAGGGGCAAAGACTGATGTGTGCTGGTTACTGGGTAATGGCTGGTATGCAAAGACTGATGGGTAATGTTTGCCCGGGCGGGTGGCTGCCTTGTAATTGTTCCCAGGTAGGGGTTGCCATTTAACCGGTACTGGGAAATGACATCTGTGTGAGAATTACTGGGTAACTCCAGTATTAGAACAAGCTGATATTTGAAAGTTTCATTTAATTTTAAAAGTATAAAAGAAAATAAATATAACAACCCACTCTATACAGTACTTTGTAAACACGAAGTTGCCCTTCTATTTTATAAGTCAAAAATTACCAACAATATCATGAACAAAACTTTTTGAAAAGTATACACAGAACTAATTCCAATAATATTCAAGTTATTCTTAAACATTGAAAATCTTTACAGTTTTATGCTCACCTATTTTTTTTAATTTAAGTTGTGTTTCCTAATAATCACCATGTTAATATTTTTTAATAATTATGCACCACCAGATCTAATATACTCTGCAGCTCCTATTTATGTGAAATACAAAATTTCGTGTTAGTGTTCGAACTGTTAGCACCAGTCATCACTTACCTCAACTCTTTACAATAGCGTTAATGGATCTTCTCAATCCTTTACAAAAATAGAAGTGAGAGAAACATTTTTTATGTTATTTCATAAGGAATGGAGCTATTCAATATTTTGCCCACGATTAAGATTACACTCTGATTTTCTCTCAAGTAAAAAAAACAAAAAACAAAGTGATGCAAATTAATAAAAGGATAAGGACTAAAGTGTTTGATTTTTTTAGCAAAATAAAGTTTGCATAAACTTTAGCCTCACTTTTCCATGGAAATATCATTTTAAAATCATGTGTATGGTAAAAGAACCACCTGAACACCATTAAATGAGATGAAGATTGACTATCTTTGAAATTATAATGATTGCTTTTTCAATTTTTCAAATATCTTTTCTAATTGCTACTTTATTGAAAGATAAAATGGCAAGTCATTTAATTTGATAAAAACTTGCTTTTAAATTTCCCTTACTATAAAACAAAATGAAATTATGGGTGGAAATGAATATAATTTTTGAAAAAAGATCTTTGAATTGATTCAAAAACTACATATTTTCTATACAAACAAAATTGTAAGAATTTGAACAAGATTATTTCTTAGAACAAGTAAACTGATTTTTAAATTTACCATAGAGCTACATTCAACTAAGAATATCTATTTCTTAAAAATCACTACATTCTTTAAGTCCTTGAAGTTCTTTTTCATTTTATGTGTGTTTGTGCTTCAAAAAGATATTTCTAAGACAAATTGGCAGACACAGGTGTAAGGATGAAAGGTAAGGTTAAAGTGAAGGGGATTGTGGACTGTTTTTCAAAGTGATCTGACCATTTGGATATATAAGAATCTTAAAGTTATCCACAGGGAACATTAGGTGAATTGCAAAAGCACATATAGTTCAAAAAGGAAAGACATAAAAGGTTCCTGGACAAGACAGAGTGGGATGTGAGTATTCAAGTTGGAACTATTTCTATAAAGAAAGGTAGAAGAGACGTTCCAGGAACAGGGAAAGTAGGAGCAAGTTTCAAGAGTTTAGATACAGTAATAGACATAAGAAATGAAAGAGTCTTTGTCATAAGTAAAATAAGATTATATATATATAACAGTTCAGTAAGGAAAGATATAAAATATATGCATATATATGTATATACATGAGAAAAAGATTATTGTTTAAATAAGATAGCTTAAATTTTAAATCAGGAGGAATTGGGTAACTTGCTATGAATTAGTCTGGGTCCTGTCGACTTCTAGAAATCATTTAAGTAATACCCAAATGTAAGTTCCTATTTTACTGTTATTCTGTTATCCTTAGATTTCATGATGAATGGCTAAGCACAAATCTTTTATGGGGGATTAAAAGACAATTTCTTAAGCTATATTGATAAATAAATGGATATTTAGGTTCCACCTCTGAGTCAGGGTAGAATGCAGCCCTGGATTTAGTGAGATTCTTGGGAAAAATTACTGAAATCTATGGCGAAGAACTCTTTCAGGGTAATGGCTTATAGCTGGCCACTCCAACTGCAGGACGCTGGTTTAACTCTCTTCATGGATGATATTGCTGCACTTGTACAAAGTGGGCTGGTGGGCTGATTAAAAACCTACGGACATTTAAATTGCTTAAAAAGAAAATGCTCTGGTCCAGACAAAACAGCATGAATACATCCCTCCCTCTCCTTCCTGGTTAGCACATAAAACCCAGAAAGAATCTCAAGGACACCACCTAAAGCTAACTGTTGGTGGGGGAAGGCAACAGCAACGGGGTCATGTCCTTGGAAGCTTAGCAAGCCCTCCTACTGAAGCCTTCCTTCTGGAAACAGAAAGCAGGACCAGTCTAGGTCTTTTTTTCCGAGTCCCAGCTTAAGAAAAGAAGTCTGGTTAGGTGAAGCTTATTAGTTTCCAGATTCAAGTGGGAGTCAGGATAGTGTATTTAGGGAATTACCCCAAAACAGGCAGTGAAAACCATGAGAAGCACCAGAGCACACAGCATCCCCATCAGGTCTGGGAGCTCTGACAACAGGGATCCCAGAACAAAAGTCATCTGACCAATGGGTGTTCCCTTTCATCAGATAGCTGAGAACCCCTTCCTCTACCCAGAGAGAATGTGTGAACCAGCACACTGGAAAGGTAAAACCTGGCCAAATAAGCTCTTAGGACTAGAAGCCTCTTGGTTGTTGTGGATGTGAGCTCCACTTCCCCAACTCAAATACACAGGCAGTGGATAGCTAGGCAAGTGACTCCAAGCCCAGGACACATACTCCCTGTCCTCACTTGCCAGCACCAGTGGTCCTGCCAGGGAAGCTGTTTTTACCCTTCCAGACACCCTTGAGGAAACTAGCACTGAATAACATGAAGAAAATCAAGCAGAACAAAATGTCAACACACACACA